>JACEGR010005967.1:0-66482 GCA_014170235.1 Listronotus bonariensis | reverse complement strand
AGCTGCATATTGTAGTTTTATTTAAATATAGTTAACGGTTAAGATTACTTTTAAATATACCCCATTAACTTAAATGCATATAAAACATTGTGCTACATAACACCTGACTTGGCAAACAAACTACAGCTTCCAGACATTATGGTCTGATCTTCGACATTGTCACTCAATGACTTCACTTAATATACGGTGGGTTAAAAGAGTTATTACCAAATCTTACTCTTTAGGCTATTTCTTGCATATTAAATCACATTTTTATCAATATTGCTCTTTTTCCGTCAAGTAAACAACAAAAAAAAATACCACACTGCAGATTTACCTAAACATACAATATAATATCTTCTAGATTGCCCATTTTGTTGAATTGTACGTGTATCTGCTTCTTTCTGTCCATGTTCGATGGGCAAGATTATTGCTTGTCCCGTACTTCTTCAATAGCAACATTGTTCGCCTTTCATCTCCATTTTCTTCACACCAGTTACTGCAATTACGCCACTTCATAATCCCGAGCTTTTCAGGGCCGTTAGATAGCCCAGGCCCACTTCATTCAAGACCACACAGAGCCTTCCCTCATTACAGCGTACTAGGCAGCACGCAGCCTGATGCCGCTTGAATTCCGTTCACGACGTAACATGGGCACTTTCGACACAAATGTCACTCATTGTTCTCTTCTGTTAACATTTAGCATACTATAACCGACTATCTTCCTTTCTGTAGTTGTCGCTGCTTCCTGCAGCCACGTTGGCGCAACATATTTTTTTCCTCTCACACATTTTCTCCAACGGAGCCTGCCATATGGTGCTCAGGTCAGGGCAGGAAGATGAAGACTTTTCCTATCGCCAATAAAGTGGGCGTTCGGAATAAGGGCACATGAAGGACGTTCAATAAACAACGGGGCGCCTCCACCATGTGACGGCGACTCTGAAATACATATAATAAAGTTACTTACGTTACTGGGCAATGTAGCTTGCTGGAACCATTTGTGAGAGGATCAATGTGTCCAATCCTCTATCATCCTACTTCAGTTTGGATCTCACCAAATTTGTCACGGGCATGCAGCAAGCGGCCCTTAACTTAACTTGTATTTCGACTTCTCAATTAACTCTTTTTCAAGAACATCCTCGTCTTGTTCTCTTTTAGTCATTAATTTTTCAGAGTTTGTTTTGCATTGTAAAGTAACATTATCGCTTCTTGTTTCACATTATAAAGAAAGTAACCTAGAAAATTGTTTGATTTCTCATTTCTTTGTCTCCGACACTTCTCACGGTTGCTTTATGCGGCTCAAATTTTCCTATCGTTATAACCCACTATATTTAATTTCGGTCAAGTTTATTTATCTAGCTTTTGTACTAGGGTGTCACATTTTCTCAGCGAGTCTTTCTACATCTCAAACACCGCACGCCAATGATAAAGTCAAAGTTCTGGCACAGTGCAACATTACGGGTGTTGAGAGGTGCTGCCTTAATACCCCAAAAATTGCTCCTGACATTTTGCATCATAAATTAAAGGAAATTTTGGGATGCCGTTTAAATCTAACAGAAAAATTAGATTAAGCTCAATATTTTTTTTATAAAAATACAAATTTGTTTCTTCCATTTAAATTAACATAAAATGTTTGTTCTTTTTTACTCTAATGCTTAGCTAACTTTTACTATAATGTAAATCGTTTTGAGAATTTTTATGGATTTCACGGAGCTTGCGTTAGTGTTTTTTTGTGGTTGTGTTAGTATCAAAAAACAGCTTGTAAAATACATATTTTGAACCGCAAGAAATAAGAAAAAATGATTAACTTATTTCTTCCCGAGCAATATCGATAAATTTCACAGCGCATTTGAACAAACGTACTATCCAGCGATACTATTTAAACCGTGGCTATGATAAAATTTTTTCTAGAGTACAAAATTTTATTTATTACGCAAAAAACACTAAAGCAATTTCAAAACGTGAAATATGACTAGGCTAACCAAAATATTAACTCAGCCACTATAAATTCTGTAATAAAAACATACGCAAAGAGCTTAATGAGAAAATTTGAGCCTTATCGGTAATGCTTGCTTGGGGCTAATGATAGTATTTCATTTGTCTCATAGACATTTAAATCCTCTAAACATTGTACCAGAGCATAATTAATGAAGGCCGTATCAATTGATGGCCAGTCAAAGGGTATACTGCCAGTACAGAAAAGTTAATGTAAGGATACCAACCTCTTACTTTATGTTACAGGGTGTTAGTTTTAAAATCGTTTTCTCATCATACTTTAAAAGATATTTTCATAAAATTTAAGATAATCACAGCCTTAGTAGATATTTTCTCCTCGCCTGAGAGGTCACCTCATCATTCTTTGCGGACCCGCATCGACGCTCGTTTCTGCGAGTCGTTTTCCTTCCTTCTTTCTCTTTCTTTTTCTTTTAATTTCAGTTCATAATGATGTATGCACACCCGAAAGTGTCGAGTAAATACTTTCCACGCCTGCAATCCAGAAAAGTTTATCTTTTTGCAACATATACCTTTAACACCAATAGTCCTCGCTCCATCACTCTGTCATTTTCCTACTAATATTAAATTTGACGGAACACAAATGTGTTCTAAATTCAATCACCCAGGCCTTCGTTACGCATGTCTCAGTTTGTGCCACCCACTGGGTAGGCCTGATTCTTTGGCTTAAACTTTCCTTAGGTCTTCAACTGGGGCTTATCTGCCGTTTGTGGTCCTCATCAAATAGCTTTCCTATGTCGAATTCTGACTTCTTTCAACAAAAGACGATAAAGAAGGCCAGTTTCATCGGCCGAATGCTTCTGCGACTCTCAACAAACCATGGCTCTTCCTGGCCTCAGCACAAGAAACAATAACTCTCTGCTCAACCTTTATTGATGAACTCCACCTTGGTTTCCTAGAGTCTCAAATCGCTCAAATTGACTCTTTCATTACCGAACCCATCAAACATATCACAGCGCCTCTAGAACATGGCTTGTGCCATTATATCTTACTTCGCATCATCCCTGTAAATGATTACATGTCACGCTGTAGCCAAACGTGATGGTTCGAGGGATTTCTTCGCCACTTCATCTGCTTTTCTCTGAGATCCCTCTGAAATTTGCACCGACGGAATCACCCAATTGGGCATTGAAACCTGAGCACACACCTGTCGTACCAAACTTAGTAACAACCCCGGCTTCCAAATCTGTGGAAGCTGAATGCCTCATGTCACAAAAAGTTTCTACCAGATCTCTAGTCCAGGATAGCCAGCATTACAAAGAAACCACTACAATCAAACAATTTTCGAAAGTCACACTTCCTTCGACAAAGTCGTATTGTCAAACGTTCTTCTCTGCTCAAATGGCAGTCAATTGTCTGGAAATCGCATGAAAAACTATAAGTATGTGAATTCTGTGCCAGCCTTTTTCCGCCGCTCGCTTTGAAGATGAAATTGTTTCTGCCGCTACAGGAGAGGCAGAACCATTTGCCAAACAACTTGCCGAAGCCAATTCGCCCCTGACCCGGTAAATCATTCAGGCCTCCGGCGGTTACCCAGTTCCTCATAGTCGCTTCCTGATATTATTTTGCAAAACACAGCTGTAATCCTCTTCCACACAAGACAGGCCTGCTGGATGACAGCAAATCGCCTAAAATGCCCAGAATCTCACCAATTCTACCGGCTCTTCTCTTCCACGACATTGCGTATCTTTCCGGAAAGCCGCACGCCTATTCAAAGCACATAAGATCAATTTCTTCTCAGTTCTCAGGAAGTAACGGAAAAACTACACCACAAATTCTTGCTTGTAGAAAAACACAAAATTTTTTCAAGAACACACTGCCGGCATCTCTGAGTCTAGAAACCAGACGCCATCCGTGCTTTTGACCAGGTCTGGCATGCCGCACTACTTACGTGGGGTCCTTCTATGCATAGTCCTGTACTCTGGCCGTCCACAATAGCAGATATACGTCGATCAGATAGATAAGTAGACAGCCAAGTACAGAGTTTAGTTGAAAGACCATAGAAGGGAAGTTTATTAAGTAGTGCGGCATGCCAGACCTGGTCAAAAGCTTTGGATATATCAAGAGCAACGATCTGGGACTCGCCTAGAAACTCAAGAGACTTCTTTCAGCAGTGTGATACGAAGGAAAAAAATTTTGTGTTTTTCTAAGTACTTAAGAATTTGTGAATTAATTAGTTTTTCCATTACTTTACAAAGAACTGAAAGAATTGAAATTGGTCTATAGTTAGATGGAAGAGATTTAGATCCTTTTTTGGGAATAGGTTGAACACGTGCAGCTTTCCGGAAAGATACCTGTGTCGTAAGAAATTCGAAAGAGCCGAGTTAAGATTGGTGCAAGTTCTGGAGCACATTTTTTTAAAACGGTTGCTGGTATGCCATCCAGCCCAGACGATTTCTTGGTGTTAAGGGAAGAAAGGATACGCTTAATGTGTTTTACCTTAAAAATAATATCGGGCATTTTATGAGGAACTGGGGTAACCGCTGGAATTGGATGATTTACGGGAGGGTCAAGGGTTGAATTGATAGCAAATTGTTTAGCAAATAATTCTGCCTCTCCTTTAGCGGTAGAAACAATTTCATCTTCCAAAGCTAGTGGCGGAAAAGAACTGGTACAAAAATTCCTACTTATGTTTTTCGCAAAGGACCAGAAAGATTTGCTGCCATTTGAGCAAGAAAGAACTTTGTTTTTAATACGATTGTCGAAGGAGTCTTTGGCTTCAGAAATTGTTTGATTGTAGTAGTTTCTTGCTTCAATGCTGGCCTGTCGGTTTTCTGGACTAGGATCCTGTAGAAACTTTTTGTGAGCATGAACTTTTAAAATTCTAGCTTTATCACAAGATTTGGAAAACCAGGGTTTGTTATAGGATTGTTTGGGGTTTTTGATGGTGTGTGGTATATAGGTTTCAATGCCCAATTGAATTGATTCCGTCAGTTGCAAATTTCAGAGGGATCACCAGAAGAAAAGCAGATGGAATTCCATGGGTAAGTGGCGAAGAAGTCCCTCAGGCCATCCCATTTGACTGAGTTGTAGTGCCATACGGTGCGTGGTGGCATGTAATCATTTACAGGATGTGCAGGGTAAGATATAGTAACTAAGCCATGATCAGAGCGACCTAGGGGAGCTGTGACATATGTTTGATAGAGTTCGGGGTTGGTAGTAAGAAAGAGATCAATTTGAACTATGATTTGGGACTCTAGGAAAGTAGGTGGGTTCCATAATAAGGTTGGTAAGAGAGTTATTGACTGCGAAGATTTCAGCTGCTCTGCCTTGGGGGCCAGTTTTTGAAGAGCCCAGCCAATCCTTATTATGGACATTGAAGTCGCAAAGCACGATTATTTCAGCCGATGGAAACTGAGAAATTATGCTATCGATCTTTGTTGAAAGAAAGTCAAAGAATTCGACATAGGAATTATTTGATGGGGACCGGTACAAACAGCAGATAAATTTAGTTGAAGACCTAAGGGAAAGTTTAAGCCAAAGAATATCAGGCCTACCCGATTCAAGATTGGAAACTCGAGCACAAGCCAGATCGTTGCGGACGTAAGCACATAAACCACCATGTGGGCGAAAAGACGAAATAAGTTCGTAGCCTGGAAAGAGAAGGTGGCTGGTTGAAGATTTAGAACCTATTTGTGTTTCCGTTAGAAACAGTATGTGGGGCTTAGATGACTGAAGGTGATGGTGAACGGAGTTTATATTGGTGTTAAGACCACATATGTTTGCAAAAGAAATTAAACTTCTCGACGAAGGCCTCCCGGATGCACCCCTCGCCCGGAGATCCGAATGGAGGGGTATTTTACCTCCGGAACATTTTACTTCCGGGTGTGCCGCCATCATTTGTACATAGTTTGGGGGTTAAAAGGAAAAAAAAGAAAAGAGAAAGAAGGAAGAAGGAAAACTGACTCACACACCCAGAACCCGAAACGTCCGTTAAGACTTCACGGGTCCTTTAAAGGGTGGTGGGGTGGTACCTCTTCAGGCGAGAAGAGCTCCTCTACCACCTACTAAACTAGTAGGTGCGTCTTAAATTTTATGAAAATATCTTTTAAAGTTATGATGAGAAAACGATTTTTTTAAAACTTAAACACCCTGTAGCATAAAAGTTAAGAGGTTTAGGTCATACGTTTACATTAACTTTTTTTCTAATATAAGCTAAGGAATTATACCCTTTATTTTTAGCCATCAATTAAATTACAGCCTGTATTAGTTATGCTCATAATTTTAATATTTAGAAGGATTTAAATGTCTATAGGACTTAAAATAAATAAAGAAAAAGAATTTCTATCAAGTTTAAGCTCCCTATATAAGCTTTAAGCATTTACCATTAAAACTTAAATTTTCTCATTAAAAATGCACGTAAAAAAAATGTTTTTATTTTTAAATTTATAGTGAATAAGTTAATATTTTGGTTAACCTTAAGTCATATTTCACGTTTTTTGAAATTGCTTTAGTGTTTTTTGCGTAACTCGTAAAATTTTATTTACTCTAGAAAAAATTTTATCGCAAGAAAATATGTAAGTAATCTACAGTTTAAATAGTATCACTAGTTAATATTATCAGTTTTTACGTTTTGAGCCGTAAAAAACTGTAAATTTATCAAATATTGCTCCGGGAAGAAATAAGTTAATCATTTTTTCTTATTTCTTGCGGTTCAAAATTTTAAAAAAATATGTATTTTACAAACTGTTTTTTGACGATTCTACCAGCAAACCAGTTCATGTTACACAAAAAAACACTAAAGAAACTTAAAAACACGTGAAATATTCCATAAAGTTCATCAAAACGATTTACATTATAGTAAAAAGTTGCTAAGCATTAGAAATTAAAAAAAAAAACAAACATTTTTTTATGTTAATTTAAATGGGAAAACTTTAAATTTGTATTTTTATAAAAAGAATATTAGGGCTTAATCTAATTTTTTCTGTTAGATTTAGAAGCAGCATCCCAAAATTTCCTTAATTTATATTTTTAAAATGTCAAAGGGCAATTTTTTTTAAATTATTAAAAAAAAACCTTTTTACCTCTCCCAACACCACATGTCCCTAGTAAATATATTTTTTTACTGTACCAAATACGAACTTTTTGACTTTATCATTGGCGTGCGGTGTTTGGGGATGTAGAAAAGACTTTCTTGGGAAAATAATGTGAACACCTAGTACAAAAAAGTATACATTTTGGGAATTTTAAAAATAAACATTTTTGGGAAATTTAAATATAATTGGGTTACTTAACATTGGGAAATTTGGTACATAAAACAATACGTGAAGTGTCAAGGTTTAAAAAGTAGAAATCAAACAATTTTCTAGGTTACTCTTATAATAATAAAACAAAAACATTAAACAAGCAGAGTTGCCTAGAAATGCAAAACAAATACTGAAAAATTTAATATTTAAAGAGAACAAAATTTTAAGACGGGGATTGATTGGTTTATCAGAGAAGAAAGAGTTAGTGAAGTCAAGTATAAAGTTAAAGTTAAAGTTACGCCCCGTACGGGCTATCCCTAGGGATATGCCCGTACTAAATTTAGTGAATCAAACAAGTTAAGTTGGTCCTAGAAAATGCAAAGTTAGTTTTGGTAGTCCACCGGTCTCATGGTCCCAAGAAGATAGTTCCATATGGTACATTTGCCCAAGTGACGTAAAGTAACCCTGTGTATGTATTTCAAATTATACGTCACATATGGTGGAGGCGCCCCCGTTCCCAGTGACCTTTGTGAAACGTCGGTTATGGTAAGCTGTGCCCGCCCCAGTTCCAGTGCCCTTTGTGAAGCGATAGGAAAAGTCGCTCATGGTACGCCCTTCCTACCCCTCAGTTTATTTGTGGAAGAAAATACCATATATATGGTAAAGGCGTCCCGTTCCCCGGAGAAGAAATGTGTGTGAAAGGACGAAGATGGGGAAAAAATATGTTGCGTAGCGTAGCTGCAAGGAGGTAGCAGCGTAGCTACAAGAAAAGGAAGATAAGGTATATCTTCAGTTTTCAAATATGGCTAAATGGTGTTAGCCAGAAGTGATAAAGAAGAATATGGAAATATATTTATTTGTGTCGAAGTTGTATGGTACGTCGTGAAGACGGAGTTCAGAAGCAGCATGAGGCTGCATTAGCACTGGAAGCCGCAGCTCTAGTATGGGGAAGAGCTCTGAAGTATAGTCTTGAATGGTGGGGTACAAGACTATCTAGCGGCCCTGAGAAAGCTCAGGATATGGGGAAATTGGCATGAAGTTGCAGTAACCTGATGTGGAAGAAGAAAATGGGAATGAAAGGCAGACAATGGTATGTGGAGAAGAAGTACGGGACAAATGGCCAATGGAACGCCCCATCAAGAACATGGACAGAGAGGCAAGGTGGACACAGTACAATTCAACAAAAGATGGACAATCTAGAATATTATGGTATTTGTATAGTGTTTAGGTAAATCTGTAATGTTTTTTTAATTAATGGTATTTTTTTTGTTGTTTACTTATTGGAAAAAGTATAATATTGATAAAAATAATGATTTAATATGCAGAGAAAAGTAGCCTAAAAGTAAAATTTGGTAATAACTCTTTTTTAACCCACCGTATATGTAATATTAAGTGATGAAAGGGTCATTGTTTTGATGATATATAATATCCGAGAAAGGTCAAGACCATATCTAATAATGCAGAGCTAGCCAGTTTCAAATAAACATTTTTTATTTACCAAGTCAGATGTTTTGTTTAGTACCTATTATGTAGCACAATGACACTATGCATTTAAAGTGTTTAATATGGGAGGTATAAAATTTAGGCCACTTTTCTCTAAAAAATAATCTTAACCGTTACAACTATATTTAAATAAAACTACTTGGAGAAAATCCCAAATTTAGAAATTATTCAGTTAACAATGAAAAAATTTAATCTTTTCTTATAATCAATGACAAATCTTTTATTTTTTAGAAAAAAAGTCAAGTTAATTAATTATTTTTTGGATTAAGGGCTATTTGTTCATTTTTTTTTGTTTACATTTATTGAAAAAAATTTTAGATAAAACTTTTTTTCATATTTTTAAAAACTTCGAAAAGTTAAGGTTATTTACGGTAATTTACATAATAGGTAAAATATTGTTAGATTTTTAAATATTTGTAAGCTATATGGAACTATCGATTTTGGTAATATTGCTAATTTTTTTAAAGGGGTTAAAGTAAATTTGGCTCATTTCTAATAGCGTTGTGGGTCCAACGCTTTCAGGGAAGGGGCATATGTGAACACCTAGTACAAAAAAGTATACATTTTGAGAATTTTAAAAATATACATTTTTGGAAAATTTAAATATAATTGGGTTACTTAACATTAAGAAATTTGGTACATAAAACAATACGTGAAGTGTCAAGGTTTAAAAAGTAGAAATCAAACAATTTTCTAGGTTACTCTTATAATAATAAAACAAAAACATTAAACAAGCAGAGTTGCCTAGAAATGCAAAACAAATACTGAAAAATTTAATATTTAAAGAGAACAAAATTTTAAGACGGGGATTGATTGGTTTATCAGAGAAGAAAGAGTTAGTGAAGTCAAGTATAAAGTTAAAGTTAAAGTTACGCCCCGTACGGGCTATCCCTAGGGATATGCCCGTACTAAATTTAGTGAATCAAACAAGTTAAGTTGGTCCTAGAAAATGCAAAGTTAGTTTTGGTAGTCCACCGGTCTCATGGTCCCAAGAAGATAGTTCCATATGGTACATTTGCCCAAGTGACGTAAAGTAACCCTGTATATGTATTCAAAATTCTCAACGTCACAATAATATAAAACAAAAAATTGGCGCTTAACATTTGAAAAATATAAATTAAGGGGTTTTGGTAATGCTGATTCTAAATTTGAAAGAAAAAAATATTATAATAGGCCCTAATATGCTTTCTCTAAAAAAACAAATATTTTTACCCCCAAGATAGCACGCCAATGGTGAATAAAAGTTTTCACTTAGCCAAATACTTCCTTTTTGTAACATACAATTACCACCAAAATCTGAAAAAAATTGCATTATTTATAACTGAGATATTAGGGTGTATTTATGAAAAGTGGTACACACTGTATATAAAATCAATGTCTTTAAACTAAGTTAACTTTTTAATGCTAATTGTTTTTGTTTAAAAAGGATTTAAACGTATTAAGATTTTCCCAAACAAAAACAAAACAAATTAGTTTTTCAATCCACGTGCAACAAGAATCACAAGCTTAGGATTTTAATTCTTGCTTGAAAATAGCTAACTTTAAATACCATGACTAAGTTTTAACATCTATGACATATTTTATTCTTGGTTATCTTGAGACAAAAAATGACTTTAAATCAAATAGACTTAAATTAATTAGACGTAGAGAGTCTAAAGAAGAACTTTTAATTGTATAAATTTATAAGTTATTTGCCAAATTACCGTTTGTAATATAATGTCTCTACTTAATTTATTACCAGAGGTGGCACGTGCTTTATAAAATAAGAATTAGGTTTAAGAATATAAATGTAAAAATTCCCTACTGTGGTAATTATATAAGAAAAATAATCACCCCTTTGCCGACAGTTAAGGGAAGAACTCTTACTTTTTATATCATTCACCGGGACCCTCTTTAGTGACGCGCTTCGCCTACTTCATAGGACTTATCATACTGGCTGTACCGGGTATTTTATAAGAACAACTTCGTTTTTCGCCGGCAAGATATAATC
Organism: Listronotus bonariensis; assembly: GCA_014170235.1. NCBI lineage: Eukaryota > Metazoa > Arthropoda > Insecta > Coleoptera > Curculionidae > Listronotus > Listronotus bonariensis. The sequence goes on along the minus strand of JACEGR010005967.1, from coordinate 55,811 downwards.
TCACCGTTGATACACCGAAGAAGTAGAAATGTCGTGAACATATCTGGACGTCAAAACGAACGCCGTCGCGAACCAAATAAGTATTGCAGCTCGAGGTTCGCCCCGATCCTTAGCTTGTCGGTAAATTAACATCAAAGAAATTGGTACGCAAAGACGCGACGTCGCAACCACGTATGCTGCATCAAAACTCGTACTTCAACCATTAATGCGAATCATATTGTGAATCCGGGCAAACCTCCAGCTGTAACACTGGGCTAGGAAAAAACTAGGTATACACAAATAAAGATTTTAAAAAGATATGTGACCAATTCTTATGAAGAATTATTACCTGATTTTATTTTTATAATAATTTATTTTAAATTTGCTTGGTATTTTAAAAATTCCAAAGTTAAGATTTCCCAAGATTCCAAGATTTTAAAAAGATATGTGACCAATTCTTATGAAGAATTATTACCTGATTTTATTTTTATAATAATTTATTTTAAATTTGCTTGGAATTTTAAAAATTCCAAAGTCAAATTTAATTCTTTTATTTATTTTCTATTTCTTGTCTGCAGCATATCATTTAATTCACTGTTAGTCAAAAACCACTATGTCAATTTTCCTATTTTTTTTTGTTTTAAAGCACAGTTTTAGGGCTTTTTCAAAATTAGTCTTTTAATAAAAACACTTTGAAATTAAAAAAAACTCAACATAAATTAAAAAGAAATGTGTTGTTTTGGTGTAAAGCAACTTCTGCAGAGGTAAACTTATTTTCCCGCCACCTTCCGCAATGCGATTTTTGTACTAATATAAGCTACAATATTTCAAATTTATGACTGTATAGATCATATATAGGCAACCACCGGTTTGCGGGCCGGGTTTGGCCCGCTTTATGATTTAATCCGGCACGCGACGAGACATTTCAAAAAAAATTAATTTAAAAAATTAAAATTAAATTACACAACTTACTTAAACTCACGGAATTAGGTGAGCGAGCAAGTCGAGTGGCGGCGATCATCAAAGAATGAGCCACATCAAAAGATTATTTCGCCTTTTTTCGTATAGTGTAGAATAGTTCAAAAATAATCTGCCTCACTCTTAGATAATCGCCGCCACTCGGCTTGCTCGCTTTTTTTATCTTTGGACAAACCACGAAGGCCAAAAGCCTAAATACTAACGTACCGTGGGTGTGTTAAGCGAGGTAAGAGGGAGTTTGTTGACACGGGATTTAAATACTTGAAAATTTGGGGGAAGGAAAGACCTCCGCGGGCAGCAGGTTCCACAATCTAGAAACTCTAGGGATAAAAGAACGAACAAAGTGAGAAGTTCGGGGCTTGTCCAGTTGGACCGTATAGGGATGCATACGCGCGGAACCACGAGTTTCTCTGTTGGGAACCGTGAGTGGAGTAACTATACTGGACAATTCTTCAGAGCAGAAGCCATGGAAGTACCTATAAAAAAGCGATAAATCCCCTACAGCCCGACGATGGGCAAGAGAGGAAAGCCTTTCTGTAAGTAAAGGATCATTAATGAGACGAATAGCTCTTTTTTGTATAGAATCAAGAATGCTTAGGGTTGTGGGGGATGCCATGCCCCAGATATGAGAACAATATTCCAAGGGAGGTCGGATTTGGGACACATATAAAGTGTATAAATTAGAAACGGAAAAATACTTTTTGGCTCGAAAGAGAATTCCAAGCTTTTTTGAAGCTGCCGTGGCTATAGATACAATGTGTTTATGCCAGTTAAGGTTACTTTCAAATGTGACGCCCACAAGATTAAAGGTGTCTTTGCTCTGTAAAACTTGGCCGCTCATAAGTAGAGGATGAGGATTTGATGACTCTTTTCGCGACAAGGAACATGATTGTGTTTTGGATGCATTATAATGGACGAGATTTTTGGCGCCCCAATCCAATATTAAATTAAGATCCTGCGAAAGAGATATCTGCATCGCTCTGCGTTTGTTTTCCAAGTCAGGTTTAGTGATGGGTTTAGGAACCTGAAAGCTAAGTGAAGGGTACTATCGTCGGCGAAACTATGAATAAAATTAGTTGTGGACGAGAGAAGGTCGTTGATGTGAAGAAGAAACAATGTTGGTCCCAAAACTGAGCCTTGAGGCACGCCAGCATTTACTTGATGAAAGCTTGAAGAATGGCCGTCCACAATAACAGATATACGTCGATCAGATAGATAACTAGACAGCCAAGTACATAGTTTAGTTGAAAAACCATAGAAGGAAAGTTTATTAAGCCTTTAGATGCCGGAGACGGCGAAACATGTCACCTAAATTTTAATATATATTTGACAAATTTGATACTCTGACTTTGATCCTTAAATTGTAGTTAAATCTATGTTGAGTCTCTTTGAGAAAATGGACAGATTCTTAAGTACTATAACACTACTTTAAAATGTAGTACTTATAAACGCGGCCCGCGAACGTATTTTCACACTAATGTTTGACCCGCAACATGTCAAAAGTTGACCATACCTGATATAGATTATAGCTGCTACTATTTGCTACTCTGTCATTTGTGCTCCTAAAATAGTGGCATTGTCAATAACTTTTAAAAATTAAAATGCATTCATCAGATGTTAATTTTTGTTAGTGGTATACAAGGTATGTCAAAAAATATGAATTTTTCTTCAGAGGAAAGTACCTCTATTTTTCATAATATCGGAACTTTTTATAAAAAAGATGTTTAGGATTAAAAATAATATTTAAATTTGCATCCTTGTTCATTTTCAAAAAAAAAAAAAATTTTTTTCTTGCAATAACGAGAGTTTCGGTGACTTTTTGCTTTTTTGATAGTTCCTTAGCTTTTTTACATATTAGATTTTGAAATAAATATGCACTGATGTACAAACTTAAATTTTCATCGTTAACGCATAAAAAAATCTAAATAGTTTTTCCTGAAAATAAACAAGTTTGCATATTTAAATGTAATTTTTAATCCTAAACAACTTTTCTTTATAAAATTTTTCGATTTTATAAAAAATAAAAGTACTTTTTCTCTTGAGCAAAATTCATATTTTTTGACACACCTTGTATGCGATTGCAAAAAATTAATATCTGATTATTGCATTTTAGATTTTAGACCATGCAGAATTTTTTATAGAGAATAACTTTTTCGTTAAATTAATAATAAAAAAGTTTTCCATATGCTGCGAACTTAAGTAGACCCGCGGTATTTTTCACCCCCAACCCCGTTGTCAGGGTTGTAGAGGGATAGCTTTTTGCCAAAAAAATTGTATAATCATTCTACAAATTTGCATTATATTTCTCTTTAGATATTAAAAATATTTAGTTATTTCCGAAAATTGTCCTTTTTAAACCACTGTGCGTCGTTCGTTCCGACGCGACGTCCAGATAGGTTCTCGACGTGGTTCGGTTGCAGGTCGTGGTTCAAATCTGAACGGACCTTAACAAGTCTGACTTCATATTTTCAAACCAGGAAGTTTACATTTCTAAAGGAAAGGGTGTAAAATGTCTCCTTGGTTTGCTTCTTTTTATTACATTCAAAAGTATGCAAATAGAAAAAAAAAAGAAAAAATGTTTTTGACATTTTTTATTTTCTTACCGGCCCCTAGACGAGCAGACAGAAAATTTTAGAGAGAGAATATTCTTTGTACAGTATGGATCGCATAAATGGTTGCAGTACCAGGTTTGGAGCGTTGTTCGATGCATTGTGCATTGTTGCGAGATTGTTCGCTACGTGGTACGGTTCGCGTTGTGATATAAACCTGGACCCGGCTTTAAAGTTTTAAAATGAACCAACAATCTAAATTTTATGCATCTAAAAAGTTTAATATTTACAGCAAAATATGTTTTGTTCACTGTTTTAATAAAACTCCATTATCATTCCATTTTATCCTTTTTAGTTCATAATGAATAACTTTTTTAATTTAAATTTACTTTTAAAATACAATTAAAACTTAATTTTAATAAAACGTGGGTAAGAGCCTTTTAAACAATAAGGTTTGCGAATAAATCATTCTTTCTTTCGTTCTTGCTTTTATTAAAAAGCATAAACAATAAAGTATTTAATTGTATAGTAAAAATTTAAACGAGGAAATTGTCGAAGGAAGAAAAAATTTAAATTTAACAATATACAATTATTACCATTTAAAAGACGTCGGGCTGCATTAAAAAAAAAAGAATATTTCACCATAGAAAAAGTTAACAATGACAACAAGTTTACATCATCTCTTTCTAAGTTGACCTTTTATTTTTAATTTTAAAAACCATTTTTCCCAAAATATAGCAACATTTGCGGCTGTCAACTAAGAAAACGTAATGAAAGGTATTTTAGAAATATTTTATATTTTAATTTTTTAAAAAACACGACAATATTGTTTTTTACGCCTCTTATAAAAATGCTGTTTTTTTACACTTTAAATTTAAGTTTTGTTTTAGTGTCTACTACAATTTATTGTAATCTGAAATAAAGCAATGTAAAGCCGCGTCCAGACTTGCAACAATTCGCCGTGCCGCTCCACGCCGCATACCCCGCCACATAGCGCGGACGTGGACGTGGACGGAATTCACGTCGTTCCAAGGGCTTAGCAAATAATTTGCCGGTGACTAAGAGCTTTTCGGTTTTTGGCGTCAAAGGAGCGCGCAAACAGGTTGGTTAGTTTGGACGGATGTTTGGCGAATTGTTGCAAGTCTGGACGCGGCTTAACAGTAAACGCCATATCAACTAAACCAATCAAGTTATTATAAATTTCGCCATTACTTCTTTAAGTTCATGTGTCACTAAAATAAAAATTTATTAGTTTATAATATACAGGGTGTTTCTAAACAAATCCGAAACATTTTAGAAGGTCATTTCTTGTTTAAAATAAAGAGTAGTTTGCTTTAATAACATGAGGTCAAAAGTTAACCATTGGGAAATTATCGCAAAAAAATATAATAAGTATTGTATTTTCACTACTAAGTAATGCCAAATAAATACATATTACAAATGCCCTAGGTGACAACAAATAAATAAAATTAGTAAATGTAACAAGAAAAATACAAAACTTAAAGAAGTTTTTAAATATACCAGTTTATCAAAATTTATAATTTTTGAGGTCGTTGCGTAAGTGTCTCTTTAAATTTGGTTAGGAAGAACGATGCGGGTAGTCTATTTCTACCACTTTTATTAATTCTAAAAAAGTGCAAAAATATTTAGAAAATGTATTTTTATAATACCTAAATTTTTGTAGAATTTTATTGTTCTAACGCTTTCCGTTTTTGAGATAAAAAATAAAAACCCTATTTATAATGGAACATCATTACTCAAAAATTAAGATTATAAAATTTATACGATCGTAAAAAAAAGTGTTTTATTTTTACTTTTTAAAGATATTAATTTAGAACAGAACACTCTGTATTTATACATAAACTTATTGTAGTCTACAGTACGAAAATTGCTTAATTTAAATGTTAATAAGTTGTCAAAACAATAAAAAAATGTTACGGAAAGAACAAGTTAATCAAATATTTGCTGTAACAGTACAATTCACAGGGTGATTAAGAGTTTAAAAAATATCAGCTTTAATAACCCCGTATGATACGCTGTTAAAAGGTAGTAATCACATTTGTTACTAAATTATATCCTTACTTATACCTAAAATTTTCTTTACCCAATGTTTTGGTACATTTATTTAAAAGAAATATGATATTATAGTAATAATATTCATATACTATATTTTTATTTAAATTTTACATTAAATAAATTAACTTTTTTAAAACCTTATATAAAAATAATAAAAAAAGTATGTAATTCAATAAGAACGTAATCCTTGGCTAATGCGCAAAACATTTTTTGCTTGCCAAAGTTTTCAAATTCATCCATTTTAGTCTGCGGATTAGGCAGTTTTTTTGCAGGAACTTCCAACAACTTAAAGTAATTAAAATTTTGTTCCTGGAATAAGGTGCATTAGTTAATACCGATTAGAACCTTCCAAAGTGCTGCCTTTTAATTAATAAAGTTTTAAGTTTATTGTTATCTTTTAAATACAGTTTACAGAAAGCAAAATTCTGTATTATGTAAAAATTAAGACATCAAAATCGGAAAGACAAAGTTAACTTTGTTGCTTAAGCTTGACGTAAATTAATTAAAAAGGTATTTAATTGAGGCACAAGTATTCTAAACACTAAATTATTATACAAAAATAAAGGAGAGCTAAAGCTTCTTACTGCTTGTTATTTCCTTGCACTGCAAGGTAACATCCGTCGGAACACTGTCCGATCTGGTGATGTAGATTTTCACACTAGCCAAAGGTTTTTCTTCGGAGTTAATTAGGATCACCAACCGCAGACCGGTTTTGAACTATTTTTGTTCTGTATAACGATTTCGACTGCTTGTCAAGAATATTTATTTTTACAAGTATTTGATAAACGGACCTAGGTTTGCTTATTATTTTTCACACTGTCGACAGAGGGCGGGATCGACAATAAGCTACTACGCTTGTACGCCATTTCTATTTCTAAAAAAAATGGAGTTTTTTGTTAATGCCTACACCGTTTTGCACTAAAATAAAAATGTAAATAGTTAAATATTAATAATATTGGAAAAAACAATTTCAATGTGCAGCGCAATTACAGGTTTAAAATTTTGTCAAGGCGCCCTCACTCTCGATATGTATACGGTCGTGTACTAGAAAGTGCTACATGTAAAGTACAATTTATAAAGTTTGGGCTTTACATCTCCCTTGTTAGGAGCGCCGCCCCGATTACACGTTCCGGCGCCTCCAGGGCGCCGCGGCGCGTTTTTTGGGAACCACTAATTTAACCAGTTATCTAACAGTATATCGTAAATTATTACCTACATATATATTGTGTTTTTTTAACAATACAATAAACTGAAAAGCATCGGCACCGTTACACTTTAGCTTATAAAAAACCGACATCGTCAAGTCAGCAAGGGAATGTTTTTATGTAAATTTTTATTCCCAAAATTTAAATACCGTTTGACCTATACCTTGAAGACGAGTGAATCAAAACAAATAGATTTATAGTTAAGTAATTTGTTTTTTGAAATAACGCTTTATTACGTCAATCTTTTATGTATATAGAGTACCCCAAAAATAAGCGACGTACATCATCTTCATTTTAATGGAAATACCTAATTTCTCAATAAATTCTAACTAGGTATGTTTCATGTACCATATCCTATACCTAAAGTCAACATTTGCTCAAACATTTACCATCGGTTTCTTCCAAAATTTGTAAAGATAAAACTTGAACATTGTTTTTAGTTTTTAAAAAAACGCTTAAATATGTCTATCTTATATCATTTTGACGGCGTTTTTTTTTCATGGTAAAAGCCATGTGTACAGGGTGACCCAAAAATAAGAATAGCTCATCAACTATACTTATGTTTTACCATACAATTTCAAATTCTGCTTCGAATTTCAACTACTTTTTATGTACCATGTCCTATACCTTAAATAAACATATTTATTAAAAGGGGCAGATAAATTAAATTAATGGTTGTCGCTTAATTTTGGACACTTTTAGATATATAACTTATATATGCCATACTGGGTTACTAAAAAGTACCAAAACTTTTAAATATCTTTAAAACTAATAATATACCAAATTTGTAATATAAGGTGTTTTGGACATGTAAAAATAAACGGTGATATCGGCAGTGTTGCCAGATTTCCCACTTTTGTGCTACACGCTCTTTTTTAATGGAACGCCTCATTTATTTTTATTGCATTAAATTGGGCGGATCAAATTAAGTGAGTTTCTAAATTTTTAAAATTCGGTTTTTATTAGTTGCCGAGATATGATATGATACACTACACTTTTCGCAAAAAGTAATTTAGAACCTAAATATCTTTAAATCCGCTAAAGTTGTGTTTACAAAATTTGGTATTTAGAGGTTTTTAGGCATGCCTAATTGATCTGTAAGATTGGCAATGTTGCCAAATTTAAAAAATTGCGGTGTTGTCATATCTCGGTAACTGGTAAGATTGAATTTTAAAAATTTGGAGTGTTACTAAAGTTGACCCGCTTTTTTATTGCAATTAAAATAAATAGGATATTCCATTTAAAAAACCAAAAATTTTACTTGTAGCGCAAAACTAAAAACCTGGCAACCTTGGCAGTATCACTGCTCAATTCTACTTGGCCAGAACACTTCAAATACCAAAATTTGTAAACGAAGCTGTAGCGGTTTTAGAGATATTTGAGTGCATCTCAACTTTTACCTAAAATGTGATGTTGTCATATCTAAGCAGCTCGTAAAAATGAAATTTTTAAAATTTGGCCTGCGCAATCTAATGCAATGTAAATAATTAGGGCATTTCATTAAAAAAAAAACATACGTGTAGCACAAAACTAGGAAATCTGACAACGGTGCCGATATTACTAAAAATTCTTCATGCCCAATACCTTCCAGATACCAAATTTTGTCAATGTAGCTTTAGCGCTTTTTAAGATATTTAAGAGTTGCAGTACTTTTTACTAACCCAGTATATAAATATCGACGTATTCCACGACGACCATAACGACCATTTTTCCAAAAAAAAAAAAAACAAACTTTTGAATTTTAAAGGATGTCCAATTTATGTGTCACAAATAATAAGTTTATTAATAACTGCTGACTTTAGGCATAGCACATGACGTAAAATCGTAAGATTTCAATTCAAAAAATTAATTGAATGGTTTTGACTTATTTTTAATTTACCAAGAAAGCGAATTTCAAAACAAATATCGAAGTTTCTTTTTTCTTTAAACAAAAAAATACTTTTTATATTATCCCTGGGCTACCCAAGAAACAACAAATTTTAAAAACACTTTGGTAAAATTTTTAGTTTTGATGTTATTATTGTTAAATTCAGCATTTGTTAGTGTTGCTACATAATTTTAAGTAAATATTATAAAACATATTTTTCTTATGTTTATTGTATGATTCGGAGACACTTAATTTAACTGATTTGTTAAACATACAGTGTGTCCAAAGATGGACTTAACTATACCTGTAATTTTTTTATTTTTATTATGTTGAAGAAAAGTGATTCTTCTTAAAATTTTTTGTTTTGTCTGAAATATTAAAAGCTTTGATAAAAATTGCCCTTTTATATACAGGGTGCTTGAAAAACGCAAAAATGTTATTTTTAAAACTTAAAAAAATTTAAAAAATATATTTTTAAAATGCTTAATTAAAAAGCATAAAAAAGTAATGAAATAAGTCTTATACATTTTTTCGAAATATTAAAAATATTTTTTTACGGGTAAAGTTAAGTCCATCCCTGAACAAACTGTATATACCAAATTTTATTTTTCTTAAAAGGTAAAAAGAATATAACGAGGAACTATCTTTAAGAAACACCCGGTATACTATCAGTCTTCCCCGCCTGTCCCCCCTACCCCTAAATAAAATCCGCGCTACGCCCATGCCTACGCCGTACTGATGAGAACCAAAATAGTTCGAAACCGGTCTGCGATTGGTGATTTCAATAACTCCGAAGAAAAACTTTTTGCTAGTATGAAATGCATGGCCAGATCGGACAGCCTTCCGACGTATATTACCTTGCAGTACAAGAAAATAACAAGCAGTAAGTTTTTTTCATTTCTGTATAATGATTTCATTGCTTGTCAAGAATACCTACTTTTACTAAAATTTTAATTATCGCTTATTAAATAATCTTACTATAAAAGTGTTTTTTAAAATATTTTTTTTAAATATATTTTATTTCTTTAAATTACTATCCATATCTGCTGCCGTAAAAAAGTTTATGTTATTTACACTTTTAGTAGCAGCTTGCAAGCTCACACGATCCACTCACTTGCCTTATGGTCCATCTCGAATTTTTAAAACTTTCCACCTTGCTAGTTTACAATTAAATATTTTCCTTAGTATGTATGTTGCTATAAAGTTAATCCCAAACACATCCATTAATGATAATACATTATAAAAATACAAAATGTATGCTTACCTTAAAATTTTGGTATGTATCAAATCTTTCTTTCCAATATGATGAAATTTTAAATAGGCATTTGACTAACCATTTTATTGGGTTTCACAATAAAAATAGATATAACGCTCACATCTTTGTTGTTGTTAAAATAGGAACACACAATACTAATGAGTATGACTTACACATATTTTTGTTGTTTAAATTTATCGTACTTGAACACCATACCTGCTTCTTTTTGACCTTAATTTGTTTTCTTTATGTAAGGAAATTTTAAGTTTTAAAATGCCTAAATCTTTTTACAATAAATTTGCTTAAATTTTTTAATACTGAATAATAAAAGCTTTAAATAAAATATACTACTCATCATAAAAACTGCAACACCTAGAAATAATGCATAAACCATAACGTAAAGCCGCGTCCAAACTTGCAACAATTCGCAGCAATACAAATAATAATAATATAATTTGAAGGTGAAATTTGGTGGTGTTTTCTTATAGGCGACAACGGGTCAAAAGGCTTCGCGGAAAGATATTGGGAACCCATGCGATGGTCTACACAAGTTTTTATCCAAGGATATCTGACGGTCCTGTTTTACATCGAGGAAGCGGTAGAACCAACTTCTATATCCTACGTCCAGCGGGTTGGTCATGCCCTATTTTAGCAAGATATTGCTCGTATAACTATGGCTTATCTTAAGCCACATAATGTTTACATTATTCGTTGGCCTTCACGTTCTCCCAAATTGGCCTCCATAAAACACGTATTATGAACGTATGAAAGGAAGAAGCCTCAATAGGTTTTCTAACCAACTACAGCACAGCAGAGTTGAGGAATGAAGTTCATGTTGTGTGGGATGCAATTTCCCAACATTTAATTTGCTGATTATGTAAATTCTTCGGATGGTTAGTTACAGTTATATTTATACCCACTATTAAAATTTTAATTAAGTGAGTGTCATTACTTAAACCAAACAATATTTTTTATGAAACATGAAATAAAATTTGACCATATTTGATACATTATTTTTAGGTGTTGCAATTTTTATAAGTAGTATACCGGGTGCCCGCGAGATCACTTTCCGGCTGCCATTTTTTTATTTCTTTATTGATATAGACAAAATTTAGTAGGGTTGTTAAAATAACAAAAAGTCAGTTTTAGGTGTATACGTTAGGCTTCTGCGACTTCCGGTTTTACCGGAAATGACTGGAACTTTTGATTTTTAAATGGGACACTCTGTATGTTTTTTGTTTTTTGGATTCGTCGGATCATTTTTAGTCGGAATACAATATTTTTAAAACAAATTTTTGTCAAATTTTATTTTCCAATTAAATTTTTATTTTTAATCTAGAGTGACATAATTATTCTAAAATCACTCTTCATACTTTATTTACTTTCAAAAAAATACGAAATCGATTTTATCTTTTTAAACTTTTTTACTAGAGGGCTATAAACTTCACTTTTTTAGTTTTTTTACCCTAATAACCAAAATAGGACCGTATCACTTTTATAATATTTCTAAATGCATTATTTTAAAGCGAATCCAACGATGTTAAACACTGGGATACTTTACTTTATTTTCTTTAAAAAAACAACATTTATTATGTAGGTAAATAATCTTTTTGATACTGAATGGCGTACGTCGCAATTTATCGTAGTTGCCATGCAAACAGAAATTAATAGAATATGTTGTAAAAACAATTGCTTGTGTTTCGTTAAAAGTTTAGGAAATAAAAACATTAGTTTGTGTTTATGTATTTCCCACGATGTTAAAATAATTTTAGGTTAAATTTGGTATTAACAATAAAAAATTATCCTAGTATCAAATTTAACTTAAAATTAATTTAAGATCGTTGGGAATACAAACACACAATAATATGTTTTTATTTCTTAAACTTTACCGAAATCAAAAATTACTGTTAAACTGACTAAAAATGTAAACTTAACGTTTTTCACGTTTTTATTCAGTTTTAGTCTCGTTAATATTTTATTTTATTGGAGTATAATAAAATAATTTCGAACAAAAGCCTATGAACCTTGTTTAGGGTTTGCAACCTTCTCTGTAGAGTAAGTATTTTTTATATAATCTAAATTAAAATAATTATTTTATAATAAATATTTAATTTATTTATTTCTTTTAGTAAGTAATCTTAACTTTTATAATATTTTGCAAGGGCAAAATAGTTCTTCTTAGTATATATAAAGTTCAATTTTCTTAAAATGTTTAATAAACCTTTTTATTCTGGATAAAAGCCAAATATTATTTTGTTTAAATAATAATAGATGTGGTATTTTGCAAAACCAGAAGATTTTTGAGGTGTTGTAAAAACTTTAGTTAATTTACTTAAATAGTTAAATATCAAATTACTTTTACTTTTACTTAAATAGTTAGAGATTAAATAACTTTCAATACAAAATAAAATATTTACATAATGTTTTTAGTCTTTGATTTTGTTAAAGTTAAAAACAAACTCTTAGGTTAAAAGACTGTTTCTGGAAACTAAGGGAAAGAGATTTTTGTTTGCAGACCATATTAAGATGTCTTCATTGCTCCCTTATGTAGCTAAAGGAAAATAACTTACTACTAAAAGACACTCTTCAAAGGGAATATTTAAGCGTGAGCCCGCTTAATTTTTCTTGGGGCTAAAAATACCTGCTAGATTTAAATTCTCTTCCATATTCGTCTTTACAATTGTGTTTGTTTAACAAAATCTTTTTGGTAAATAGTTTGTTTAAGTTAAAAGTAAAATTTGTTTGTTTAAAAATTTAGAAAATTTCGATACAAAAAAAGGTTATTTTTGTCTTATTTGGGTGAAAAAATTTAAGAAGGTATTTTAAATGTGTTTAAATATACCAAGCAAAGGATAGCTATTTAAAAGCTTTTATTTAACTTGCAAAGTAAAGGGTCTCTCAAAAGAGTGATAGTTTTTTAAATAGAGATTTCTCGGTTTCTAATCCATATTTTTTTAATTTCTTGGTGTTACTATAATTAGTATAGCGTGCAGTTTTATGATGCAGCGTCTGAATCCTCTCGATCGGTTGGAAGTAATAAAAACACATTACCAAAGTGGTAGTTTAGTTGTGGCTACTTGACATTTTTTCACTTGAGAAATGGGTGGCCATCATCGGTACCCTGCGCAGTTTATACGCTAGTGTGTGGAAAAGTGTGAACGTGAGTTAACTTTACCTTCAAACTCACTTTTGAAATTTTTCCACAATGCGGCGTATACTCTGCGCCCAGTACGGATGATGGCGACCCAATTCTCGAGTGAATAAACAAACGTTAAGTAGTCACAGCTGAGCTACAACTTAAGTAATATTTTTTTATTACTTGCAACCGATATTAATACAATATAAATTAGAAACCGAGAAATCTCTATTTGAATATGTAGGTATGTTCCGGTGGAATCTTGCAACTCGCTTTTGAAGCATTTATCTTTAACTGATTAAGCTAAGATTTGGGACGTTTAGTTTGGATGACAATGCATGAATAACTGTGTGACATCATTCTTAATTCAACATGGCGGAATCCTTAAGATGGCGATTAACTATTTTTATAGGACTTCCCCAGTTTGGGTGTCAAATCAAAGGGCTTGCAAGAGTAATTCTAAAAATAAAGTGACATCATTCTGAATTCAACATGGCGAAACACCTACGATGGCAGACTAGTTATTTTAAAACCACTTCTAAGCTTCTTGCTAAGAGTTACTTAAAAACTAAAGTGACTTCATCCTAAATTCAACATGACGGAAGACCTAAGATGGCGGACTAAGTATTTTTAATGCATTCCTACAATATGGGTATTAAATGAAAGAGCTTGATGAGAATAAGTCCAAAAATATCGGGACGTCAGTACTAATCCAATATGGTGCACTTCTAAAGACGACGTACTCGTTATTGTCAATGCACTGCTACATTATGGTTATCACATAAAATTGCTTGCTGAAAGTAACTTAAAAAATAAAGTGACCATATAAGTATCAAGTAAAAGAAGTCCTCGATGCAAATGCCTGACGGTATTGCAGCTAGAGTGTTTAAAATTAACCGGCTAAATACCTTGCAACAATGATGCATTAAATGAGATAAACAGACCTTTACAGCGATAAAAAGTAAAATATAAATTAAAAGTAAAAAAACTCTGTTTAAAACAAGCTTTTATTGAAATGCGCTAAAAAGAATAAAATATTTTGTTTTAATCTTTTACTATGAAAATATATACGTAATTACACAATTTATTTGATATACAAGTTTGTTGCAAGATTTTCCTAAGTAGATAAACAAATAAATAAATTGATCCGATTGCTTTTAACTTTTTTAATTTTTAAACTAAGTAAAAATTAAAATGGGGTACCTAATTCTCACGACAAGCCTTTATATCATATAAATTATGTATTGACGTTATATTTTCAAAGATAAAAGTTTATTTTATTTTTTAAGCACATTTAAATAAAAGCTTTTATTAAAAAGAGTTTTTTTTACTTTTATTTATTATTTATTTAATCTTATTTTACACAAACGTCAATAAAGAAAGAGATCCTATACACGTTAGGAATTATTTTTTGAAAAATCAAAACTAGTGTATATGTCGCAGGTAAATGGTTGTTTTATGCAAATGGCTTCTGCCTAGGCAAATGGTATATTTACATTTTTAAATGCTATTTGCCTAGGCAAATGCTATATATTTGCTTAGTGAAAAAGCATGTGATTCTATTTGCCCAAGCAATTTTTAAGCAAATTAAAATAGAAATATTTGCATAACCAGACGGTCATGCAAAACTGTCACAGTGGAGGGTCATGGTTAGTTAATTTTTTTTTATTATTTCCTAATAAAGAAAATAAAAAAAAAAAAAATTACCAAAACTAACCATAACCGCCTCAATGTGACGGTTTTGCACGACCGTCTACAGCCCTGCGAACCAATTAAATTACAGGTGCTTTTGCTTTTTACTGTAGTTTTAAAAACACACTGTACACCTAATATGTTATCATATAGTATATTATATTTATTTGCCTAACAAGGAACACGGCAAATGCATTTACCCAGGCAAATGGCTTTTAAATAAAATATATTTTTATAAAGTCATTTGCCCAGGCAGAAAGCATTTGCCTAGGCGGAAGCCATTTGCTTAAAATAACCATTTGCCGGCGACATTAAACTATGTATATATGATGGCGGCACACCCGGAAGTAAAATATTCCGGAGGTAAAATACCCCTCCATTCGGATCTCCGGGCGAGGGATGCATCCGGAAGGCCTTCATCGAGAAGTTTAATTTCTTTTGCAAACATATGTGGGCTTAACACCAATATAAACTCCGTTCACCATCACCTTCAGTCATCTAAGCCCCACATACTGTTTCTAACGGAAACACAAATAAGTTCTAAATCTTCAACCAGCCACCTTCTTTCCCCAGGCTATGAACTTATTTCGTCTTTCCGCCCACATGGTGGCGTATGTGCTTACGTCCGCAACGATCTGGCTTGTGCTCGAGTTTCCAATCTTGAATCGGGTAGGCCTAATATCCTCTGGCTGCTGGCTCAAACTTTCCCTTAGGTCTTCAACTAAATTTATTTGCTGTTTGTACCGGTCCCCATCTAATAATTCCTATGTCGAATTCTTTGACTTTCTTTCAACAAAGATCGATAGCATAATTTCTCAGTTTCCATCGGCTGAAGTAATCGTGCTTGGCGACTTCAATGTCCATAATAAGGATTGGCTGGGCTCTTCAAAAACTGACCCCCAAGGCAGAGCAGCCGAAATCTTCGCAGTTAGTAACTCTCTTACCAACCTTATTATGAAACCCACCTATTTTCCTAGAGCCCCAAATCATAGTTCAAATCCCCTAGATCTCTTTCTTACTACCAACCTCAAACTCTATGAAACATCTGTCACAGCACCCCTAGGTCGCTCAGATCATGGCTTAATTACTATATCTTACCCTGCACATCCCGAGGTAAATAAATATATGCCACCACGCATCGTATGGCACTACAACTCAGCCGACTGGGATGGCCTAAGGGACTTCTTCGCCACTTACCCCTGGAATTCCATCTGCTTTTCTTCTCGTGATCCTTCTTAAATTTGCAATCAACTAACTGAATTAATTCAATTGGGCATTGAAACCTATATTCCACACATCATCAAGAACCTCAAACAATCCAATAACAAACCCTGGTTTTCCAAATATGTGATAAAGCTAGAATTTTAAAAATTCAGGCTCACAAGAAGTTTCTACAGGATCCTAGTCCAGAAAACCGACAGGCCAGCATTGAAGCAAGAAACTACTATAATCAAACAATGTCTGAAGCCAAAGACTCCTTCGACAATCGTATTAAAAACAAAGTTCTTTCTTGCTCAAATGGCAGCAAATCTTTTTGGTCCTTTGCGAAAAACATAAGTAGGAATTTTTGTACCAGTTCTTTCCCACCACTAACTTTGGAAGATGAAATTATTTCTACCGCTAAAGGAAAGGCAGAACTATTTGCCAAACAATTTGCTGCCAATTCAACCCTTGACCCTCCCGTAAATCATCCAATTCCAGCGGTTACCCCAGGTCCTCATAAAAGGCCCGATATTATTTTTAAAGCAAAACACATTAAGCGTATTCTTTCTTCCCTTAACACCAAGAAATCGTCTGGGCTGGATGGCATACCAGCAGTCGTTTTAAAAAAATGTGCTCCAGAACTTTCACCAATCTTAACTCGGCTCTTTTGATTTTCTTACGACACAGGTATCTTTCCAGAGAGCTGGAAAGCTGCACGTGTTCAACCTATTCCCAAGAAAGGATCTAAATCCCTTCCATCTAACTATAGACCAATTTCAATTCTCTCAGTTCTTTGTAAAGTAATGGAAAAATTAATTAATTCACAAATTCTTAAGTACTTAGAAAAACACAAAATTTTTGCATGACAGGCAGTATGGATTTCGCCACAAAAGATCTACAGCAGATCTTCTTTCCTTCGTATCACACTGTTGGAATAAGTCTCTTGAGTTTCTAGGTGAGTCCCAGATCGTTGCTCTTGATATGTCCAAAGCTTTTGACCAGGTCTGGCAGGCCGCACTTCTTAATAAACTTCCCTCCTATGGTCTTTCAACTAAACTCTGTACTTGGCTCTCTAGTTATCTATCTGATCGACGTATATCAGTTATTGTGGACGGCCATTCTTCAAGCTTTCACCAAGTAAATGCTGGAGTCCCTCAGGGCTCAGTTCTGGCACCAACATTGTTTCTCCTTCACATCAACGACCTTCTCTCGTCCACAACAAATTCCATTCATAGTTTCGCCGACGATAGTACCCTTCACTCCAGTTTTCAGGTTCCTAAACTCATCACTAAACCTGACTTGGAAAACAAACGCAGAGCGATGCAGATATCTCTTTCGCAGGATCTTAATTTAATATTGGATTGGGGCGCCAAAAATCTCGTCCATTTTAATGCATCCAAAACACAATCATGTTCCTTGTCGCGAAAAGAGTCATCAAATACTCATCCTCTACTTATGAGCGGCCAAGTTTTACAGAGCAAAGACACCTTCAATCTTGTGGGCGTCACATTTGAAAGTAACCTTAACTGGCATAAACACATTGTATCTATAGCCACGGCAGCTTCAAAAAAGCTTGGATTTCTCTTTCGAGCCAAAAGTATTTTTCCGCTCCTAATTTATACACTTTATATGTGTCCCAAAGCCGACCTCCCTTGGAATATTGTTCCCATATCTGGGGCATGGCGTCCCCCACAACCCTAAGCATTCTTGATTCTATTCAAAGAAGAGCTATTCGTCTCATTAATGATCCTTCACTTACAGAAAGGCTTCCCTCTCTTGCCCATCGTCGGGCTGTGGGGGATTTATCGCTTTTTTATAGGTACTTCCATGGCTTCTGCTCTGAAGAATTGTCCAGTATAGTTCCTCCACTCACGGTTCCCAACAGAGAAACTCGTGGTTCTGCGCGTATGCATCCCTATGCGGTCCAACTGGACAGGCCCCGAACTTCTCACTTTGTTCGTTCTTTTATCCCTAGAGTTTCTAGATTGTGGAACCTGCTGCCCGCGCAGGTCTTTAAGACTTCGTGGTTTGTTCCAAGATTCAAAAAACATATATATTATCAAAGACAATTATAGGCAATATTTTTAATTGTCTTTGATATTATACAGGGTTAGCAAAAAAATATCCAAGCTCGTAAATATCTTTAAAACTGCCAAAGCAACATTTACCAAATTTGGTATTTAAGATGCTTTGAACATGGGGAGTTAAATAGTGATATCCAACCAAATTTCCCAGTTTTGTACTATACGTATTTTTTAAATAAAATACCCCATTTATTTTTATTTTCAACACATAACACACAGCTACTATTTGCAAATATTGACTTTGGGATAAAAACTGGTAACATTATTTTGTACTATAAAAAATTTTTAAAACCAAGTATTTGAAAATAAGTTAAGGACATTTTAAAAGACTCCTTGAATGAAAACATATGAAATGCATTTATTTTCTTTCCTAACACAAGACCAGGGAGTAATATAAGGGAAAAATGGCCTATACGATATACGGATCTGCATACAAAAGGGTTCTAAAGGAATTTAAAGAAATACTGGCAATAACAGTAAAAAGAAAGGGTGTTAACTCTAGGGTCCTTTTAATTTCCCTTTTTTATTGCAATGTGGCGTATTTTTAATTTTTCGTAAAAAGCAGTTTCATTTAGGCACATTTTTTTGTGTATTTTCACTTAACGTACTTTACAATTAAATTTTATTACTAACGATTTATACCGGGTGGTGCAACGCCAGACTGGCCATAGAAAATCCCTTGTAAATTTTAATACAATTAAATATTGGCTTCGTTCTTGATTTTACAACAAAACTGTGTTAGACGATTTTGAAGACGTTGGTAAGATAAGCTGACACACGAAATTTTGTTATTTTCTAATTGGCCAATTAATTGTTATTTAAGAAAACGATTTGTAAAATCGTTGCATACCTGATATAAACACCCTAATAAATCCACCAGTAATGAATTAAATGGCTCGTTATTTTTTTTTAATTTACGTTTTACTATTTGTTAAATTTATCAGATATGCAACGATTTTACAAATAGTTTTTCTTAAATAACTTCTAATTGGCCTTTTTAGAAAATGCCGAAATTCAGTGTGCGAGCTTATCCATAGAATGTCTTTAAAATAGTCTTATACAATGTCGTTGTAAAATCAATAGAAGTGTCAAGGCATCAAAATTTACATGGGATTTCCCTGTGGCCGGTCTGACGATACACCACCCGGTATACAGGAGCTTCAGGACTTATCTTTATTTAATTTAACCAGAAACTTAATACGCCATTAGAATAACAAGAAACAACAACAAATTAAAAAGAATAAAGTATTATATGTTTCAAAAATTATGTAATATTTTAATACTGGCTAAAATTTTACACGTGTCCCAGCTCGATACGTTCAGACTTTTAGTAATTAGACAAAGATTGCCCGGGTGTAAACATTTCTTAGGGCAGTGATTCTTAACCTTTTAGTCCTGGGGGACCATTGGACAAAATTTCGGTTATGCTGTGGACCATCTTGCACTCGCTCGCCGAGGCTAGACTGGAGAGTCGGATTCCGGCGTGTTACGCGCTCGGAGTAGCTTTCCAGTAACGCATATAGAGTGCTTTCGAGTAACTCCGGAGCATTTCGTCCGACTTTATGGCGTTCCAGTGACCGAAAGTGTTATGCACCTTAACTACTCCGTATTTCTTTCCCGTGGTCCCTCATGCACCAGCTCTCATTACTTGTCTACGGATGCGTTCCAGTGACTAACTTTTTATAGCAGTTCAAAAGCTTTAAGCTCTGGAGCGTGATGCACAAAAATTTTCGTCACTAAAAAGCCACTCAGGTAATATTGTTTCGACTATTGTCACTTATTTATTGGCATGGTTCGCGGACCACTTGAGATGCTTCCAGGGACCACCAGTGGTCCGCGCACCATGGTTGGACACCTTTGCTTTAGGGTTATCTACTTTGTGTTATAAAATCATAGATACACCACAACTAATTACAAAATGAAACATGATTTATCTTACAACCGCATTTGTTTTTTTATTATTATTTAAAAAAGGGTCTTCCAACCCCATTTATACACGAAATAGCTTGCCTCTGTGCAAGATAAATAAAGAAACCCTAACATAAAAAATTTTTTTGTTTGGATACACTTACAGTAGGTACCTACTTAAAAATACACAATATAAGTCAAAAAAGACTGTTCATTGTCACATAGGTTTTTGTTTTAATGAAACAGTTCGTATATTTTGACAAATTTTTCACTCTTTTATACATGTGTCCCAGAATAGGTGTTTTAAAAGGACAAATGGACCAACAATTTTTAAATTTTAAAACGAAATTTTGGAAAAACTGGTCGCATGGACCAAAACTAATAAATATAAAATTTTACCCTAATTGGGATTATACAGGTCAAAATTTAAAGTTAAAGCATGAGAGTAAAAAGAATGGTATTGTTATTTTTTTACATTACGCATTACAACTTAAATAATTGGCAAGAGAAAGCAAAATTATATTTTTAGTTTAACTCACCCTGTATATCACCAATCGAAGTAAAATTTTTGTATTTATTAGTTAAAAATTAATTACCTTCCATTGTAAGACCTACTAATAGGTTAGACTGCTTTTTAGTTTATTTAAGATACATATTATTTATTAACTTAACCTAAGAACCAGTAACAATTGACCAATTGCAAAATTATTTCTGTGTATCAAGAGGCTTAAGACCTGCCTGTATATTATCAAAAATTAACGGAAATCTTAACACCGAATTGATGTATATTATAAAGAAAACACAAGATAATAAGAAGGAAAATCTTAAAAAGGAAAACAGTTTTGAAATTTTTCTTGCCTACATCAAAAGACCCTCTTCCTCAGACTTATATTAGGAGCCAACATACAAAGAAGCATTATTAAGGCTAATTTATGCAAAATTTAAATCCTTTGACACTGTAAAGTTAACAGTTTATCATTTAAAATTAAGCTTTCTTGCTTTTCTAACGAACAGTTAAAACTTTCTTAAAAGGGGTCAAAAAAGCATAAATAAAATAACCTATACAAGTGTTCTTACCTTTAGGCGTTTTCACACACACACCGGCGATGTCGGCGTGTGTGTATAAATACCGTATAAATGTCGGGCCACACATAACCGCAAAGAGCCCGTAGCCGTGCGTTTCCCTGGTGAAATGTAGGGGGATGCGGTGCAAAAAGTTTTGTATTGAATTAAACTGCAGTAATATAAATTACATACCAAGCTTAAAATTATACCTGATCGTTAAAAAACTTTTACAAATAAGGTAACACAGTTTTAAGGTTTGGCCACATATAACCACATCGAGGCCTGCACCGTAGCACGGCCCTATCTCGGTTTTAAAATGTACCGTTGTAATCAAATGCCGTAGGCTTAATATCACAGCTTCGTGCCCGACCACATACACCGCACCGCATTTTAAAAAGTAAACAAACATCATCGACCAATGGTTGTACGTCACGATGCGTTGGCTAGTACGCATTTTTAATAGTCAGTTTGCATTGAACTTGTGAGGTTTATAGTTTATTTGATTTCTCGAAATATTAATTTAAAAAACTTAATAAAGCAAAAATAACAATGTGTTCATAAGTTTTACTCACATATTATTTACAAGATGTAACAATAAAATTAATTTTACATTTTTTAAATTATTTTCTGTTTATTGTTTGTTTATTTTTTGTTAAGGTTTTATAAATAGTAGGTATACCGTCGCTAGCGACAGACAGACGCCGCCGACGCCTGACGTCACGACGCGACGCCTGACGTCAGGAATCTTGGGCGACGCTTATTTTAGGGTACTGCGCATGCGCGTCATATTTAGGAATCTTGCGCAACGCGTTATTTAGGGCGTGGTCAATCTGTCAAACGTCATGTGTCATCTGTCATCTGTCACCTGTCATATGTCAAAATCTCTGACGTCATATTTAGGAATATTGCGCAACTCCATATTTAGGGCGTGGTCAATCTGTCAAAAGTCATCTGTCAAATATCACGTGACTTAGAAAATGGCGTCTGTCAGCTGTCACCTGTCATATTTTGCGAACCACGTGGTTACGTATATGAGATAAGGCATTACGCATGGGCGAAAAATAATGTCAATATAACCTAGAAATAAGGCGTTGATTGAAATGACATAACTCTAATTATTTAAAAGACGGCAAAATTACTGCTTTTTAAATAAGAACACTGTTATTTGCCGTCTTTTAAATAACTATACTGTAATACGAGTGGGGCCCCAGGGCTTAGGCGGGGGGCGTTATCGCAGGGCCCGGAGCCCTAATTGTTAGACGCGGGGCGAGGGCTTATCCGTATAAATTTTAGGTTATGTTTCAATCATAACAGTGTCCGAATTTCTAGGTTATGTTGACGTCATTTTTTCGCCTATGCGAATGAACTATATAAGTTTAAGGTTATGTCATAAGGCGTGGAGCGCAACCTCTGCACGTGGCGCTCGGCGTATATCTTCATAATCCACCATGTTTAGACTCCTATTGACGGTCTTACGCATGCGTTAAAAACAGCCCTGTATTTCCAAAACAGTCCTGTATTTCCAAAAACAGCCCTGTATTTCCAAAAACAGCCCTGTATTTCTAAAAACAGCCCTGTATTTCCTAAAACAGCCCTGTATTTCTAAAAACAGCCCTGTATTTCCAAAAACAGCCCTGTATTTCAAAAACAGCCCTGTATTTCCAAAAACAGCCCTGTATTTCTAAAAACAGCCCTGTATTTTCAAAAACAGCCCTGTATTTCTAAAAACAGACCTGTATTTCCAAAAACAGCCCTGTATTTCTAATATACGTTAAAAACTGTTAAGGCCCTAATAATTTTTCACCCTTAAATAACATATTTATTTAAAAAATTAGTGTTAATATATTTATTTAAAATAATTGTTTAAAAAAGAATGACTAAAATCAAACCACTAGAAGCCAAGATATACGTTAAAAACTGTTAAGGCCCTATTTACTCTTAAATAACATATTTATTTAAAAATTATTGTTAATATATTTATTAAAAATAATTGTTTAAAAAAAGAATGACTAAAATCAAACCACTAGAAGCCAAGATATACGTTAAAAACTGTTAAGGCCCTATTTACACTCAAATAACATTAATTATTAAAAATTTTAGTATTATTATATTGATTAAAAATAATTGTTTAAAAAAAGAATGACTAAAATCAAACCACTAGAAGCCAAGATATACGTCAAAAACTGTTAAGGCCCTATTTACACTCAAATAACATTATTATTAAAAATTTTAGTATTAATATTCGTAGATTTATAAAAATAAAATTATTAGCAAAAGAACAACTAAAATCGATCTACTAGAAACCGAAATATACGTTAAAAACTGTTAAGGCCCTAATAATTTTTCACCTTCACCTTTTTGTCTATATATTTAATAAACCACGTGTCTGCAACTAATGTCAATCAATAATATACCCTATTTCTAGGTTATGTCATACGTGGGACGCTAAGATAAGTTTGAGGTTATGTTGACTAAAGTATATGACGTATGAAGCTAGCTTACGATCGTGGGGCCCCCGGGCTTAAACGAGGGGCCCGGAGCCGTAGGCGGGGGACCGAAGGCTTATCCGTATAAATTTAGGTTATGTCATTTCAATCAACGCCTTATTTCTAGGTTATATTGACATTATTTTTCGCCCATGCGTAATGCCTTATCTCATATACGTAACCACGTGGTTCGCAAAATATGACAGGTGACAGCTGACAGACGCCATTTTCTAAGTCACGTGATATTTGACAGATGACTTTTGACAGATTGACCACGCCCTAAATATGGAGTTGCGCAATATTCCTAAATATGACGTCAGAGATTTTGACATATGACAGGTGACAGATGACAGATGACACATGACGTTTGACAGATTGACCACGCCCTAAACAACGCGTTGCGCAAGATTCCTAAATATGACGCGCATGCGCAGTACCCTAAAATAAGCGTCGCCCAAGATTCCTGACGTCAGGCGTCGCGTCGTGACGTCAGGCGTCGGCGGCGTCTGTCTGTCGCTAGCGACGGTATACCTACTATAAATGTATTTAATGTTGTTTAGTAGTATAATTTTAATAGTATTTATAATATTGTTATAATTAGATTGTCCTACAGAATTTATTGCAAAATGGCCTGGTCCGTCAATAAAATATTTATTTATTTATTTATTTACAACAACTAACCTTTAATTAGTAACTTTTATTTTTTTACGTAATGAACTGAAATAAAAGGTAACGCCTGTAAACTTAAAGCTTGGTTCGGGGAACATAGGCGCTATTCAATCCACGTATGATTTCATTGGCTGGGCATGTTTCAGACCATACGAGATACGGTCGTGCTACGATGCGGGTCTTGTGGGGCATTGGTGCGGTTATGTGTGGCCAGACTTTTAGCAATACTTTACTTTTTGAATAAAAAGGAACAGAGATAAGTAGAAAAATCTGTTTTATTTAAACAAAGAGATATACATACATGAAACAATAGACTTAGCTTGATAAAAATGCTTTTTATATTTTTAAGGGCATGAAAAGTGATTTTGAATTATTTCAAATTAATTTGCCCCACTTATCTGTATCACCGTAAATCCGAGCTCGGTGCGGTTATGTATGGCCCGACCTTAAGTCAGGCCGGGCTATGTGTAAAAAATACTAATTTAGTTACATTGCATTCGACATCGGCGTCGTTATTGGCACCGGTTTTGCCGGTGTGTGTGAAAACGCTCTTATAACTATACATAAAATACGCGCTTTATTTCCACGCCGTGCTTCTTTTCTTAAGATGCGTTTAAATTATAATATAATAATAATAAACTGTTTTGCGTAACCTTAAGCGCTGGTATTTTTTATTTCATATTCAGTTAAATTTTTATACATTTTAGCGTATTTAACAAAAAAGTTTGGTAAAGTGTTGGTAATAACCAATTGTTTACGTTTTTATTTTTGTTTAAAGTTTTTTTTGTAATTTTTTATTTTCTTAAAACCAACGGCAAATAAAAGTAAGCAGTACCTAAAAATGCAATACTTTTACATTTTGGTACAGATATATTCTATATCATTTAGTAAAAATCCGAGTTATGATACATTTCTTATTGCTGTATAATTTATATTTTTTTAATCCTAAAAATTATATATAACAATGGCTTGAAAATAGAAAATATCCAACCACCAACTGAGAAAGGCTTTTAGCTAAGAAATGAATAGGTAATTCAAAAACAAGTTTTGGCTTAGTGGGGACATCTATCTAAAAACAGTTTTTGTTATTTTAGTGCTGTGATTTCCTAGACCTCAATGCGGCCAGGATATTGAGCCCCCAGTCTTTACGTCTAGGTGATGTCAGCCAGACGGGACCTACAACATAACGTGAGTTCTGAACCACGATCCTATTTACGTCAACTTAAGACCACGTCCCCACCCAGGAAGATGGAAGGGTCGTATACCTTTCAACTTTGCAGGGTCCGCGTGTTTACGGTTGCGTAGGACACGGTACAGTGTGTTCCGGCGCCTTGCTGGCCTTTAGCGTCGATACATTTTGCACTTCGTCCGTCTTTTTTGGGCGACCTCTTAATTTTTGACCAATAGCTTAATTGTGACGCTAAATTATTCCACAGGGTGTTCGAAAGTTTGGGTCAAAATACAACATTTGGGTCTTCCCTAATTCTATAAAACTTTTTGCAATTTTCAGATTAAATAATAATCTTGATGGAAAAAGCTACAACTGGACCAAAAGATAATTAAAATCTGTCAAAAAACCGATAAGTTATTTAGGATTAAATTTGATCAAAATTATGTTGGTCCGTTTTTTTTTGTCTAGGCGTGTACTTATTTAATCTTTGAAGCAAAACAGTTTTGTTAGGGAAATTATAATGTCACATGGCTGGATTCGAATCCTGGCCTGGCCAAAACACCTATTTATAGGTTTGATCAAAAATTAAGTGGTCGCCCAAAAAAAGACGGACGAAGTGCAAAATGTATCGACGCTAAAGACCAGCAAGGCGCCGGAACACACTGTACCGTGTCCTACGCAACCGTAGACACGCGGATCCTGCACAGTTGGAAAGGTATACGACCCTTCCATCTTCCTGGGTGGGGACGTGGTCTTAAATTGACGAAAATAGGATGGTGGTTCAGAACTCACGTTAAGTTGTAGGTCCCGTCTGGCTGACATCACCTAGACGTAAAAAGACTGGGAGCTCAATATCCTGGCCGCAATTTGAGGTCTAGGGAAATCACAGCACTAAAATAACAAAAAAACTGTTTTTAGATGTCCCCACTAAACCAAAACTTGTTTTTTTGAATTACCTATTCATTTCTTAGCTAAAAGCCTTTCTCAGTTGCATTGATTTCTTTAAAAAAATTGTATTGCCTTTTAAAATTAAGAAATAATGGGGCTTTAAAATTTAATACACTGGTAAAAAATTGCGACATTAAATTATTCCACAGAGTGTTCGAAAATTCGGGCGAAAGGCAACATTTGGCTCTCCCCTGTATAACACCTAATTCTATAAAACTTTTTGCAATTTCCATATTAAATAATAATGTTAATAGAAGAAGCTACAACTGTACCAAAAAAAAATATTTAATTCTTTTAAAAACAAAAAGTAATTAACATTAATATTAAATTTTAAAACAAAAATTTGTTTGTTGAGTTTTTTTTTGTCCAGGAGTGTATTTGGTTTCAAACATCAAATTTGTATTTTCTCTAATGCATCATTTTTGCCCCTGTCTTTTTATTAAATTTCCCATATCAACAAATAATAATTAAACGGATTTCCCAAAACGCGTGCCCCAGTGTACTGATATGGTGAACTAATATAAAAACTGCTGGAAATAAGTGGAATAAAAGAAAAATGGGCAATTAATCAAGGCTTAAGCTTTGTCCGGATTTTCCCATAGTATGCCATGCCTAATCGTGTTAGTTCCAGAGAAGTAAATCTTCAGCCGAAAAAGAGTTCAAAGTTAAATGTTTTCCAACTTTTCTGATAAAATATTACTATACCGGGAAAGAAAGTAGGACTTTCTCTCTTCTTTAAAAGATATTAGAAGCTTTCCTTCACCGAAAGCTTTTTACTTTTATCGAATAAGGATATTATTGTTATCGTGATAAATGCATTTTAAAATTATTTTAGAAGTTTTATAATCCTAAAAACCATGGTTTTAAAGGTAATAGGGCATTTATTGTCTATTTTTTGTTTAATTAGGCAATAAATGCTCTTATTACCTTTTAAAACCATGGTTTTTACGAACTTAATAAAACCCGATTCTGCAAAGGCAATAGCTATATAGTGTGATCCCGGATAGGTGTTACAAAAGTACCAATGAACCAAAAATTTTGGAATTTCTTAACGTCTTTTGCGAAAATTGGTCGCATGGTCCAAAACTGATAAAAACCAAATTTTACTCCGATTGGTAATATAGATGGGCAAGTTATAACTAAAAATTTGAAAAATAACCAAGAGTAAAGTACCTTTTTTTTAAATATGGGACAAAATTGTATAGGTAATTGTTGAAGAGAATTAAATTTTATGTTAAAATTTAAAGTTAAAGAATTAAATTTAAAAAATATATATATATTTTTGGTTATTTTCTACATTATGCATTAACAGTTTCTAAAATACTTTGCCTGAGGCATTAAAATTTAAAAAATATTTAAAATTAATAAATATTGCCTCCTCTTGCCCATTATGAAGGTTGTAATGCCTAATGTAAAAATAAAAATTACGCTTCTTTTTTCTCTTATGCTTTTACTTTAAATGTTGACATAAAATTCTATTTTCTATAACATTTTTATTTTTACAGTTTTGTTCTATTTTTTAAAAATAAAAGTAGTTAGTTCCTAGGCATTTTTTATATTTTTAGTTACTCGCCCTGTGTAAACCAACTGGGGTAAAATTTTATATTTATTAGTTATGAACCACGCGACAAGTTTTCCCAGGATTTCGTTTTAAAATTTAAAAATTTTTGGTTTATTTGTCCTCTTGTAACACCTATCTTGGAATACACTGTATGTGTGTTCTTTTTCATCTTGCGCTATTAAACAGAGCACTACTGACAACTATGTTGAAAATTGAAATAAGCATCACTAGTCAATGTTTTTAGTTTTGTTAGAACACATATACAGGGTGTAAGGGAAGTAATGTTCGTAGCTTTAGAGGTGCTTCCTTGCATTATACTAAGCAAAAAATTTATTATAAATTATGTCCGAAAATCAATCGTTTTCAAAAGAAGTGAATCGCTAATAATTAAATTTTCTCAAACATTTGACCACGCTGCAACGCAACCAGGATACAAGCGCATAAGGACTGCAACTGATTCATTTAACTGTGAATTGTATTTAATAGCAAAACATATTTTTTTCGAGACAGTCAATTAATAAGTATGATGTCCTTATACATATTATGCTATTAGGCATATAATTTTAAATAATAAAGGTACAAAATTAATTTGTTTTATTACTAAAAAGAAATAGGTTTTGCAATTTTTTTCTCCGAAACGGCTGATTTTTGGACATGGGTTATAATAAACTTTTTTGCTTAGAATAATGCAACAAATCATTTTTTAAGTTATAAACAATATTTTCCTAACGCCCTGTAGACATTTTAGAAACACATTCGATGTGTAGTTTATTGGGACTGTAAAGCCTTTATTATTAAACTCAACTTTAGCTTTATTGGTACTTAAGCTTAGGACTTTCACTAATAAATACATAGATAATAAATACACAGATAAACAGAGGCCTACGACATTTACAACAACTATAAAGGTCGGGCCACACATAACCGCAACGAGACCGTCACCGTGCGTTTCCCTGATAAAATTTAGGGGGATGTGGTGCAAAGAGTTTTGTATTTAATCAAACGGCAGTAATATTAGTCAATTATACCACGCTTTAAATTACACTTGATAGTAAAATAAACCTTCACAAATAAGGTAACACAGTTCAAAGGTTTGGCCAGACATAACCACACCAAGGCCTACACTGTAGCACGGCCGTGTCTCAGTTTTGAAATGTACCGTTGTAATCAAATCGGATTTTAACAAGTAAACAAACATCACCGATCAAAATATTAGTTTAAAAAAAACCTTTTAAAACAAAAAATAACAGTATATTCGTTTTACTCACATATTATTTACAAAATGTAACAATAAAATTACTTTTACATTTTTTAATACTTATTACATCACTTTTTTGTATTGTTTGTTTACAACAACTAACCTTTAACCACTAACTAATTTTTTTACGTAATAAACTGAAATAAAAGGTGATGCCCGTAAACTCAAAGCTTGGTTTGGGGAACATCGGCGCTATCCGATCCACGTATGATTTCATTGGCTGGGTATTTTTATGACCATACGACACATGGCCGTGCTACGCTGCGGGTCTTGTGGGATCAGTGCGGTTATGTGTGACCTGACTTTTAATTATACTACACTCAAAGTTTGGATAAAAAGGAACAGAGATATGTAGGAAGATCTGTTTCATTTAAACAAAGAGATATACAGAAAACGATAGAGTCAGCTTGACAAAAATACTTTTTATATTTTTGAAAGCATAAGAAGTGCTTTTAAATTGTTCCAAATTAATTTGCCCAACTATACTCTATCACCGTGGATCCGGGCTCGGTGCGGTTATGTGTGGCCCGAAATTAAATAGGTCTATTCCTTGATTTTTCATGCGGTGTAAATTACACTGTACCAATAATAATTTGATGGTTTCTAGTGGTGTAGGAAAACGCCGGGAATGAGAAAGTGAATAAATGTACACTTTATCCAAGAAACATATGCAAAACTTGTAAACATTAATCAACGCGTAAAATCACGATTTTTGTACGTCTATTGGTTAAAAGGCAATAAAACATAATTGTAAACATGAATCCTTGCATTGCACAGCCGGCATTATAGTTCAGATTTAAAAATATTGAAATAAAATTGCTTATAATAATTAAAGTTAATAAATTAAATTGCTAAAATCATTTCAAAGGTACGACTACAACTCAGATGTAGTAGAAAGAAAAATTACATCATAATTTGGAGAGTATATTTGCTTTAAACGAATTCAATTCCTTAGTGCGCCCCTGCCTATTTTAGCGAACACGTGAATTTGTTTATTTCCCTCGCATTTGTAACTTTAACCTTCAGGTTTTTTATTTTTACCTTTACATTAAAAATGTATTGTTCTTTATTATTTGGAATCTTTTTAAGATGAGACGTTGTACTATAATTATTATAAATCTGATAAATCAAGATTTTATAACCTGACATTTATAATTTCTAGCTGATCAAATGTCAAAACTATGCAAATCACGACAAAGAAGGGGGTCGATAGGGCCCAATTTTTGCCCATCAGCCTTTTAACGCGACTTATACCGGTATGGAAACCAAACCACCGGCCATAGGCGATTAATGCAATGAATCCTCTTACACCATCTGCTATGTACTCCCATACATTTTATCGCTGCAAGGAGCGCGAGTGGAACGAGATTAGGGGCTTCTTGCTTACCGCTTCCGCCTTTCGTTCGACGCGAGCACCTCAAATCCCACCTAGAATATTTCCTATGCTTTAAATTCTCTATGATCGACAAGTTCGTTTTCACACCTGTATTTCATTTTATAGTACAACTTAAAACAAATACAAAAATAATATTTGAGGAGGTGATCTGCAAACCGCAGTTTTTGTATAAAAGATTATTAAAAAAAAGATTTTTGTTGCACACTTAAATAAAGTATCAGATATTTTTAAGAAATTGGGATAGAATGAATACAGTTACTTAAGAAAATATCTAATTTGGCCATGGAACACTATTTAAAATATGATATTCTATACATAACTCCGTTTTGTTGATTTTGTCAAAAACAGCGGTTTGCAGATCACCTCCTCATTTTAAGTAAAAAATCTGTTTTTAATGAAGTTGATAAAATTAAAAAATATATAGATCATATGAACGTAAACTGATACAAACTCATTTTTATTCTGCATTTTAGTACAAAAAGCAATGGGATATGAAGTTTTAATTGAAATGAGTATTTTTAAACATGTTTTTAACATTTTGAATGATTAAAATAGTTATTATGCAAAAATATTAGGGATCAGATCAATCAGATAATATTTTTTAAATACTAATAATTATCTTGCAAATTGTAAATCTCTAGATGGCATAATAACTTTGTTTGTTTTCAATTGCAATAGTAACGTCAATATCAAATTTTAAATGTAAACTATTTTTTTATATTCATCATATCTTTTTAGGATATTATTATACATATAAACCTTTTTCTTGAATCACTTTATCTATTTAAACCACCGTATCAAAATCCGTTGAGAATAGTAACGTCAATATCGAATTTTAAATGTAAACTATTTTTTAACACTCTCCATATGTTTTTTTGGATATAATTATACATATAAAGCTTTCTCTTGAATCACTCTATATATTTTAAAAACCACATCAAAATCCGTTGAGAAGTTTCAAAGATCTAAGCATCATACATATTACAAACAGATAATAAAAGGGACTTTATTTTATACTATGTAAGGAAGCGCACTAGGAACCAAACCAAACCAACCAAACCAAATTCAAATAGTGTTAAAATGCAAGCTTAATAAGAGTAGTATTTATAGAAGTCAAAATAAAAATGGTTCAAAAAACGCTTTTAAGTAAAATGTCTTTCAAACTATTTAAAAAATCTCAAAAACATACGAAAATAGCGAAACCCCCTTTTTTGGAGTTCAAATATCTGACACTTGCTGTACGATTTAATAGATAAATCTTATAAAAAGAAATATACATCCTGAAGTAGAAAAAATCAATTGAATTTTGATTTTTCGAGTGTGTGATTGGCGGAAAATCTTCGATTACCCTCCTCTATTCACTTTTCACAACTCCTAACGGCAAGGTGTAGGTTAATTCACACTAGTGTAAACCAATTTTACAAAGAACATAAAAGTGTAATGCATCTTGCATTTTATTGACAAAGGAATGTAAATGTGTAAAAAGTGTACACTAGTGTACACTTTTGTTAATAGGCCCATTCTTTTGCTAACCTTTTATTTTTTATTTATTAGAAATATTTAGTATTCTACAACATAATAGTTTCTTCTTGCACGCAAAAATTTCTTAATTAAATTTTTATTTTTATTTTTATGCCAGCTTTCGACATTCATAGCATTAACTCCAATAATTTCTAAAGGCCAACGACTAACCACCAAGTCTAGTTTGGGAAGTAAAAGTGATAACGAACTTGGTTATGGCTATTTTATTTAATTGCTTAAAAATAAATTAAATTATTATACTTCATACTTTAAAATAGCCAGATTAACAACGGCAAAAACTCACAGGGTGGCCCATTATTGTCCGAGAAAGACCAATATTTTGTTGTTTAAAAAGATATCACAAAACGTTTTCTTTTTATATTAAAGTTTTAGAGCTTTTAAACGTGCATGTTCTAAAGATATTTTAAAGTATACAGAGTGTCTCAAAAAAGTTATGGCTTTAAAGCTAGTTTTTTTAAATTGTAACACCTGTTTTTGTTTACAGAATCGAATTTAGCATAGAATTTTTCATAAAGTACAATATTTTAATTTGGCACTCGTGGCGATGTTGCTACCCTATTTATAATTTACTGAAACTTTGTAAAAAAAGGTACCGAAAAATTTGGTAAAAACGGAAAGAAATTAGTTATTAATAATTTTATTAGCTAAGGTGTTAAAACACTAAGGACAATAGAAAAATACTTAACAGAAATTCACTAGATCCTATACAGGGTATTTCTTATAGCATGACCAAGATTCCAACATTTAAAATGCTAAATCTCATTTTTTTAAATGGAACAACCTGTGTATTGGGTAAATTTTGGATTTTAGGAATAAAAATAAGGTAAGTTTCTTCAGTGATTTCTATACTAAAAATTTATGATATTTAGGATTTTTAAATAATTCATGACAAAAAAGTAATTTTGTGATAAAAGAAAACTTTTATCTTACCTTTAAAAAAATGTAACATAAGCTATAGTTTTTTCCAAAAAAACGCATTTATCGACCTGCAAAAATTGTCCTATACTTTTATTACGTCTTAGTTTGTAAAGCTAGATGTAGCAAATTTTTACTGTGAAATATTATTCTTAATTTTTATGCAGTGAAAGTTTTAAAAGATCCATAAATGCTTTATTTCTGGAAATTACCATAGCATATATTACATTTTTTAAAAGAAAAACGATGATATTTTAATAATATTTAAAATACTAAAGTTCTTCGTTTATAAAAACACTTGTAATGAATTTTTGAAAAACTTAAATATCTAAAAACCTTACATTTTTGGTATAGAAATCAGCTAAAAAACGTATCTTATTTTAATTCCTAAGATCTAAAAGTGGCCTAATATACAGGCTGTTCCATTTAAAAAATTGAGACTTAGCATTTTAAATATGAGAAATACCCCGTATGAGACCTAGTGAATTTTCCTACAGGGAATTATTTTGTGGTCCTTAGTGTGGTAAAACACCCAGCTAAATATTATTAATAACTACTTACGTACGTTTTACCTAATTTTCGGGTAACGTGTTTTTCCGAAAGTTTCAGTAAATTATAAATAGCGTGGCAACATAGCCACGAGTGCCAAAATAAAATAACGTACTATATGCAAAGTTTTATGCTGAATGTGATTTTGTAAACAAAAATAGGGGTTATAATAAAAAATAGTTTCTTAGCCCTAACTTTTTTGGCACTCTGTATTAGTCTGTATACATCAAAATATCTTTAGGACATGCACTTTTAAAAAACTATAACTTCTATATAAAACATTTTGTCATATTATTAAGAACAGAAATATTGGACTTTTTCAGACAATTGGGTCACCCAGTATTTTATTATATCGTGAGGAAGTTATAACCTAAATATGGTGGTGTACTTAAAAACAATCATGAAAAATGGTTGCCAATGCCTGGAAAGGAGACGGCCTAAAGCAACAACAAAGCGAGAACGATGTGTCGTCCTATTCGAAATGTTTACATGCTGGCATTCTTTGTCAAATATCTACTTGCTAGTGTGCAACACATTGAAAGTCAATTTAAGCGTATCGAGCTGGCACGACGTGTATACTAACGTACCGAAAGTAAAATGGAAAGAAGCCAGTAGGAAGTTCGAGATTTCCTAATTTGGACTGTATAAGAATGCATAAGTATAACGCTAGCCAAGAGTGTACCTAATAAAATTTATGAATTCGTGGAAACATATGGAAGCAAAAAGGATCTTTAATAAAGTGAACAAATCTTTTAAGATCCTTAATCATTTCATTTTCATTCCTAATATTTATATAAAATCTGTCTAAATCTACTTTTATTACCTTTGTATTAAATCAAACTTTTTGACTTCCAAAAAATAAATATGAGTTTAGGAAAACTAATTTTGACAAAGAAGGAGAATTTTAAGGTGTTAAAGAAATGTGTCGCAGCCTAATATTTTTTATGTTTTTGTTTTTTTTTTAACGGGATGCAATAATTTCAAATAATATTCTTTTTTCTTTTGTTAAAATTGTAGTTCTAAATTTTTCTCTTTAAAAAGTTTTTGTATTAGGACCTTAATGAAATTCTTAAGCTTGGCGGGGAATTTCCTGCTCAATAAAATAATAATATTTTCTTTCCTGTTCAGTTCTCCCACAAAAATTTTTATAAGCCCCACTTTTATGTGCAGGTACGGGAATAAGTTAATTTTCTTCAGCTTTACTAAGGGTTTATTAAGGACATTTTTAAGAATGGATGCAATTTTCCACGTTACGATAATTCTTTAACACTTGTTCTGGTCTGAAAACAAAAGTTGCCAAAAAAATAGTTCAAAAATTGGTTATTGCAACGACAAACGTATGATGCCTCCAAAATTACTAGCAAGTCTGTCATTTTCTGTCATGGTTAAAAAGGATACAGATTACTGATGTTTCAGATTTTATGTGGCACATCCGGTTTAACCGAAAGTGCTCTTAACTTTTTCTACACATACCGAATGAACCCTATATTTTATCGCCATAGAAACACAATTTTTGGTTTTACCGGAAGTGTCACAGAAATTGAATTTTGACAGTAAAGGACTTCTATAATTTTAATGGAAACCACTGCCAAAAGCCTTAATTTTACCTATTTCTGATTTTTTTTGCTTATCATATTCTATTTCGAAACCCACTAGTTTTTAAGATATAAATAGTAAAATGCTAAGGTACCTAGAAAAAAGCGAAGAAAATATATTTTTTAACGTTTCACTATTAAAAACCTATAAGCTATTAGGTTTAGATATAGGATATAATTACCAAAAAGATTGAAAAATAAGTGTTTAATTTAAATTAAGGACTAAAGGGCCATTTAAATTAATAAAGTTCTTTTCTGCCGAAAGTCAATTTCTGTGGCACTTCCGGTAAAATCGGAAATTGTATTTTTATGGTGATAGGATTTTAGGCTCACTAAATATGTGTTAAAAAGTCGTATTAGCTTTTTACTACCACCATTTGTTTTTAACAAATCGATAAACATGGCGATAACCATGACATTTTCAAATGCCATTTCCTCAAAAACTAATTAAGATAGGTATAACATGTAGTACATTCATTTTCTTAAATTGCCTGTAGAATTAATTTTTAGAATAACATATAGGGTGTTCCATTTAAAATAGCAAAGTTAAGAACACTTCCGGTTAAATCGGATGTGCCACATAAAATCCGAAACATCAGAATACTTCTCAAGAAAATGACAGGCTTGCTTGTAATCTCATGGGCGCTCGGTATACCGGTATGGAAACCAAACCGTCGGTCATAGACAAATCATGCATTGAATTCCTTTCAACAATCTTCTACGTACTCTCCTAAAATTTACCGCTGCACTCTTGCCTTACACCGCTTCCGCCTTTTGTCGGTCGGCAACGCGAACAACACACATCCCACCTTGGATATTTTCTATGCTTTTAATTCCCTATGGTTCGTTTCCACAGCTGTACACTCACATGAATTTGCTACAAGAATAAGATACTAATAAACTTTAAAGTAAGAATGAAATTGTTTTTAAAATTAAATACAGAACAGAGACGCGCACACATGCAGTAGGTACTACATAAAACGCGAACGAACCTGTAGTTCAACCAGTTGCATAGTCTGTTTTACCGTATTGCAAATCCTAATATGAGTTAAAAATTTATAACTTTTGATTAACTATTTTAATTAGGTTTAAAATGATAGATGAAAGTAACATAGAAAATGAATTCAAGCTGCCAAATCCCAAAACACACGTTGACAAATTGAACAAAGACGGCTCTTCCAAAATCAAATGGATAAAACACATTATCATTCTCATAAAAGATATATAGCTCGAAGAAAAAAACAATCTTTACGTCAACAGCCAAACTTTTTAAACCATTTAATGTTTGTTAATGTCCCATTTTTTCTTTTGGAAAGTTGTTATACAGAGTACTGTGTTTGTACGATTTTAAAATAGTATTTAACGCAATTTGTATTAAAAAACATTTCTTTTAAAGAATTAGAAAGTAGAATAGTAAAAGGCATGTAATTATAAAACACCCTGTGTAAAAATTTTAACAGAGTAAGCCCCAGCAATCCCGAATAGTTTCTTTACACATAAGAAAGCACCAGTTTTTTTAGGAAAAGCACAAAAATGCTTTTAAAATTTATCATAGTAGCTTTGGAAAACAAAAGAACTCGTCATCCATCGTCGTCCATCCATATTATTCTGTCAAAATTTCTGGAAACATCTGCAGCTGTTTAATAGTTTTGTGTGTTTTCTTTAAACGATAACTAAAATTTAATTCTTTATATTGGTACTATGGTTCACGAAGAGCTTATCAGATATTTTCGAAATACTTTTGTAAGAATAATTCCGATTTACGATGAAATAAGGTAAACAATTATTTAATTAATTTCCTATCCAAAATTAATTATACGAATAAAATCATATAAATTATGTACCAGTTAAAAGCAAGATATATTCATAATGGTTATATAAATTCGTTTTAATAATAATTATGGTATAACTACAGGGTGTTTTATGCAACAAAGCACTTTAACAATATAACTAGAACATAATGTGGTTTTGAATGGCACAACGCCGCATTTCTCGATCAAAAAATGGATATATTCTTTTATTTATCTAAAATATTATTTTAATAGTTTTTATACAACAATGTGAATACTTCCTATTCACATGGAACCATCGAACACCCTGTACGATGTAATTACTGTTACATTTAAGCTCGGACAACTCTGTAAATATATGTATTTACACGGAGTAAACTTCGCAAACTTTCACAATTAAAGCACGAATATATTGTTAAAACTACATCACAGTGGCTTTGAAAAACAAAAAAAGCTATCAAGGTTACTGAATGTCTCATTTATAATTTCAAAATTTCTGGCAGCGTTTGTAGCTTTTTAAAGGTTTTGTGTGTTTTTATTAAAAAATACTAAAAGTTTAAGTGGTTGTGGTTGGTATAATGCCCCATGAAGAAATTAAAAAGTTTTTCATAGTTTTTTTGTATTGATAGTTCGGATTTCCGACGAAACATGGTAAATAATTGTTTGATTTATTCCCTATTTGCACTCAGCCATACAACTTTATTTATATATTCGGAAGTGGTATTAAAATACATCATAGTACTCTTAAAAAACAAAGAATCATTTAGTATTATGGTTACAATCTTTATAAAATTTTCAAAATTGTTGACACATTCTGCAACTTTCTAAGCTTTTGTGTGAATTAAATCGTAGAGTTAAAGTATTTTTTGGTATATATTTATTCGGTTGACAAGCTCTGTAGCTGGATAATCATAGGGTTTTAAAAAAGTGAATGGGGACAATAGAGAGGTCAGGAAAGGCCACAGTATAAAATTATTTTAGTCTATACAGGGTATCTCAAAAAGTGTGACGTATCAAAGTAATATTTCTTTAAATGGAACGCCCTATATTTCATGACGGTTTTAGATTCATAACATAAAAAAACCACTTAAGTTTGTTTATAGTACCAAGTATCTAATTTTATTCATTTTTGTGATATTTGATTTTTTTCAAAATGCAGAGGTGCAATTAAATTAATTTTATTTTACCACTATAAACTCTTTGAACTTTAGAATTTGTTACAAGATTAGAAAAGTCTGCCATATCATGCGTAGGTCATACCGAGATCAAATATTGTACAGGGTGATCAAAAAATAATTTTAATTTTTCAGAAAATCAAATAACAATATCTCTCTTATTTTAAATGGAACACCCTGTATTTTTTTACACCACATGATGACAAATAAAATACCCTTTTAAATGGTGTATAAGTTGACTATACCTATCTTTTATACTTTTTTAGTAAATTCCGTTTTAGCACATTTTTATTTCAAATGTCTATTTAAATTTAGGTAGGCTGTGATATAGCTATGTCTGTTTACTAAATCATGATTGTAAAATGTAGGTTTGTCTAAAAGATCCCAAAATTAAAAGATTTTATATTATTTGCCACTGTTTCTAAAATCCACAGACAAAATTTAATTAGTTGCTTATAATGTTACTTCAAATAATACTTATTTTAGCTAAATGGGGTTATAACAAAACTTGTGTTTTAAAACAATTCTACTAATGCTTCTTATCAGTTATAAAGACATTCTGTGACCTAATACTGGATTCTTTCATTATCTAAATCACTTTGTCAAATTTTTTAAAACAACTATTTAGTTAGTCAGATGGTTCCTGCTGAAATATTTTTTAGATTAAGTGTAGACTAAAGTAAACCATTTTTTCACATTCTACCGGTATTATATCATCTTGTTGTTGTGGAAAAGGGTTTTCATTTAAAATTACTGAAGTTTCTTTTAAACTGACTAAAATACTAGTATCGATAAATAGTCGTTGATATTTCCTTAAAAAAATAATAATGGCTGCTTATCACAGCCAACTTTATTTTAAATAAACATTTGGACTAAAAATTTGTGAAAATGGAATTTACTAAACAAGTATAAAAGATAGGTATAGACAACCTATACACCATTTGAAAGGGTATTTTATTTGTTATCATGTGGTTTAAAAAATTTCAGTGTTCCATTTAAAATAAGAGATATTATTGATTTTCTGAAAATTAAAATTATTTTTTGATCACCCTGTACAATATTTGATCTCGATATGACCTACGCATAATAAGGACAGACTTTTCTAATCTTGTTACAAATTTTGAGAGTTCAAACAGTTTATAGCGTTTTAATTTAACTGCACCTCTGCATTAAAAAAAATCAAATATCACAAAAATGAATAAAATTAGACACTTGGTATCTATTAACAAACTTGAGTTATTTATTATGTAGAACACTAAAACCGTCATAAAATATAGGATCTTCCATTTAAAGAAAATATAACTTTGATACGTCACACTTTTTTGATACACCTTGTATAGACTAAAATAATTTTATACTGTGGCCTTTATCTGACCTCTATATGGTCCCCTTTAACCTTTTTAAAAACCCTTTGGTTAGTTCTGGTTTTGACGTAAAAAAATACTTTTTATGTTTTAACAGCTTTGTTATTAGTAAAACTACATTTAAGTAGGTATACCTAAATCCTAATTAAACCTTAGTAGAATTTTTTAAATTTATATACAAATATTATCAAATTTTATTTTTATTGTCACCTGCTTATAAAAATATGAAATCTTTATAAAAATAAAATTCTATATTTTGAAGTTTTAAATGTATACAGAATACTGTTACAATATATGGTATACTGTTACAAATTCGATGCGTTAGCATTGCCATCTCGGTAATTATAAAAGATAGTGAGTTAGTAGCCGTGCAGCGTTACAGTACAATATAACCCCTAGAGGTGCTGTTCCGGCCCAGGGATCCATTTTATCATGGGTGGAGGCTTTTAGAGCAGATGGAAATGTGTCCCGCAAGAGACCAGGAGCAACACGGACAGTTAGATCACCCGCAAATATCGAGGCAGTCCGACAGTCGGTTTTGAGATCTCCTAGACGATCTGCTTCGAAACGCCTTAGGCAATGTATGGTTCCAGCAAGATGGGGCCACAGCCCACACATCACGACTTTCAATGCCTGTTTTGAGACAAAATTTTCCAGGGCGACTTATCTCCAACCAGAGGTGACATTCCATGGCCCTGCACGATCGCCAGATCTAGCCCCATGTGATTATTTTCTATGGGGCTACCTCAAATTAAAAGTGTATAACAACCGTCCTGCAAACCCTGGAAGAATTAAAAAACAATATTCGTTACGAGATAGCCAACGTACCGAATGATATGCTGGAAAGGGTCCACGCACAATTCAGAAATCGGTTACAGCAATGTATCGACAGTAATGGTAGACACTTGTCAAATATTCTATTTAAAACAACTCGATTTCAAACTTCCCATTAATTGGGGCAAAGTTGCGTTTTTATGCTAACAATATTATGTTTTAAAATTTGCAGCTGTTCGGAGTTATCCAGAAAAAAACGAAATTCTGCGAAACAGTTTTTATTTTATTTTTTCGTTTTATTTGTGGAGATATTTTAAAACCAACGACACATTTACATTGCCACATTTTCTGTTTTATAAAGTGGTGTCACTAAATTAAAGATTCAACGTTTTGTCTTTGAGCCACCATTATTAACTTAATTTTTAAATGGGTTTTGAGCCTAATAAACTTATATTTTAATTTTAAATCCAACGACATACAACACTTTACATTTATGCGACGTTTCGAACCAAAAACCATCATCATTCATTCCCATTTTTTCCAAACTTTTGGGGTAATTTCCGTTTGCAGGTAAGTATGCATCCATTTTTTTATGACAGGATACGATAAAGTTGATAGAAGCGTGTGATTAAATCAAATGCCTTATTGTATACGTAGAAGTAAATGTGTATACATTTAATTAATTCTTGTAGCTTGTTAGTTAAATTATAAAATAATAAATAAATAAAAAGAATAATAATGAATAGTTAAAAAAAATCAGACAGAAAGCAAGCAAACAGAAATTTCCCTGGGGAAAATCGTTATTTGTAATGGCGAAATAATTAATAATGATGAGTTTTCGGTTCAAAACGTTGGACTAAGAACTAAAATAAAAGTTTATTAAGCCCATAACCAAATATTCCTCCCATTTAAAAAAACAAAGTTGATGATGGTGGCTTAAAGACGAAACGTCGGATCTTAAATTTAGTGACATTATTTTATAAAACAGAAAAAGTGGCAATGTAATATCTCATCAAATAAACCGAAAAAAAAAATAAAAACTCTTCTGCAAAATTCCGGTTTTCCGGATATTTCCGGAACGGCTGCAAATTTTAAAACGGAATATTGTTAATCATAAAAAGCGCAACTTTGGCCCAATTTAGCCAACTCCCTATCTCTTATAATTACCCAGATAGCAATGCTAATGCATCAAATTTTGAACACTCTTTATATAAAACACTCTGTATAATTTATTTATTAAACAGTCCGTACACAATTATTCATAAATATCTATTTTCTGCCAAATCTTATGTTTCGCATACTTGATAAGCTTTCAGAAAGCCAGCTCTAAAATGTTATTACAATACATCATGGTAGCGTTGAAAAACAAAGAAGTCACCATGGATACTAAATGTTCATTTTTACTGTAATGTCAATTTTTTTGTATCTACAGCTTTTTAATCTTTTGTGTGTTTTTCTTATAAAAAATAAATAAATTTTAAGTGGGGTTTTGGTATCATGGTTCACGAAGAGCTTATGAGGTATTTTCGAGATCATTATGTCAGAATAGTCCGGATTTGCGACGAAATAAGGTAAATAATTGATTAATTAGAGCTCGTCCTGTGATATGGATGTAGAAATTAAATAACTACAATATGTATTTTTATTTCTTTTAATAAATAATTTGGTTTTAATACAGAGTGTTTTATATTACCGACCGTGCAACACAACATTGTGAGAAAATAAAAACTTTTTACCTTTTGTTTATTTACAAATAAAAGTTGAGGATTATTTTCTAGAAACCTACGGCAACTCGGATTTTGACACAACTGCGGCAAACGGATTTTGACGAAATTTGGTATACGGGGTATTGTCGGGCGCTGATCACGAATCTAAATTTATTTATTTTTTTTTTTGGCGGAAACGTTTCGTTTTCGAGATATTCATGTTGAAAGTTGAAATTTGAACTAATCCTTCTTTCACCATATTCCCCTTCTTTTGCACGCAATTCTTGATTTAAGGCTAAACTGGAATACAACTTTTGATTTTTACCTTTAAAACCCCGTTTTTCTACGTATTTTACATTATTTTTACCTTAAATTAAATAATTTCACATTCAATCGTTTTCAGTCGCAGCAAGCTATGACATCACCAGTGTATGCATGGTTGCCGCATTTTTAAGCTTTGGCAATTTTATTAATAAAAGGTGTAAAATACATAAAAAGAAACGGAATTCTAAAAGGTGAAAATTAAATATGTATGCCACTTTAGCTTTAAATCAAAAATTGGTGCAAATAGAAGGAGAAATGTAGTGGAAAAAGGATAAGTTTAAATTTCAACTTTAATTATGGATATCTCGAGAACGAAACGTTTCCGCCAAAAATTTTTGCAGATTCCTGATTCCCAAAAATCCCCAAATACTAAAACTCGTCAAAATCGGAGTTGCCGCAGGTTTCTAGAAAATTACTAAGTTTAGAAAATATTGTGTTGTTCTTAGTAAAAAAATGTGTAATATGTAAATTTAGTAAACACTCTAAGGGTTGGAGTTGGTATAGATCTCATTGATCCCCTGATACATATTCTAGCTAATCTTTACATTATTTGCAGACACTTTATTTCCCTGTATAAATTTTTAGCCCTTACATACTCTTCGAATACGCTAAACAACGCTACGAACAAAGGTCAGTGAACTAAAAGGAGTTATAAGAGAACTACCATTAGATTTTCTTGAAGATATGTCCCAAAGAACGAATGATGTCCTTGGGTAAGACGTAAAAATATACTTAATAATTATTGCAAAACAATTCTTATAAAAAAACGCCTGTTAAAAGAAACATTAGCATTTATTTATTTGAAAATTAATTTTAAAGTAGGGAAGGGTCAGACAAAACGGGGTGTCTTCTGTTACTCGATATTATTAACGCTACCTTGAATCTACGATGGTTGTACTGTTACTATTTATATTTTTACTCTTAGGCTTAAAACAGACGAAGCAGTTTTTGCCGAGTTAAGGTCGGGCCTCACATAACCGCAACGAGCCCGTGGCCGTGCGATTCCTGGTAAAATGTTGGGGGATGCGGTGCAGAAAGTTTAGTATTTAATCATACATACCTTTTTCAGAACGAGAACGGGCAACTTGTGTTTCTAGATAAAAAATATTAATAATATATTATTGTTTAAGAATTATAGAAAATGAACCAACTGTAAAAGATGTTAAGGCATTTAAAGATATTATCGAGCAAGAAATTCACAGACGAGCTTTCAGTCAGTTTACAATCACGAAATTAAAAAGAGTGAACCCGAATAATCTTGGATTTCTCC
Organism: Listronotus bonariensis; assembly: GCA_014170235.1. Classification (NCBI taxonomy): domain Eukaryota; kingdom Metazoa; phylum Arthropoda; class Insecta; order Coleoptera; family Curculionidae; genus Listronotus; species Listronotus bonariensis. The sequence goes on along the minus strand of JACEGR010005967.1, from coordinate 12,321 downwards.
GTAAGCCAAACTGGTAAAAATGTATACCCACAGAGCATTCAAGCATAATTTTGTTATTTGTATGTTGTTATGAATTTGTTAATTTTAATTGTTTATAATTTATAAAATTGTATGTTGCCGGCAGTGCATCCACCTGACATGTTCGTTCATTGTTAAAATAAAGAAAGATATTAAATATATATATATATATATATATATGTCTTTTCATGTTTTTGTATGTAAGTGTGTCACCCTTTTATTCTGGGTTGGTCACCATTTTAAGTTTAAGCAAGCGCTGTAATGCGCATTGACCAAATGCAAATTTAAATAAAACCCAGGTTAAATTTTTAAATCAGTATCAATTTAATTGCATTACAATAGCTCTGTTATTATTACAAAATGTTGGGGTCATGGTTAGTTCTAGTTAGTTAAATCTTTTCCGTATTTAAACCCAAGACTAATGTACACTTTATAAATTCACTTTAGAATTATATACCCACCTTTAAGGTACTAAACAAGAGGACACGATTATGCATTTTTATCGAAGTGACCAAACCAGAAAAAAGGGCCAATGGAGTAAAATTTTATTTGGTGAACAAGAAGTTTTCAAACTAGCATAGACCACATACAAGGTCAATTGGAGCTAAATCAGAATATCTTGGTGGCTTGAGCCTTTTATTTTAATTCAGATATCCAAATCATTCAGTTATATTTAACAAAAATTTAACAATGTAATTACACTATACAGCGTGTCTTTGGAAGTCCTAACCAAATGGAATTAACTTTACAAAAAAAGTACCTGTTTAAAAAAGTTCAGCCTAATGAAAAAATACATTTTCACAAAAACATTTGTATGTTGGACGTATAGGGTCGCCTTAAAAGAACTTGTCTCCAAATTAAAATACAGGTTATTTTTCTAACTACGATACTAAACTTTAGAGGGTGATTTCTTATGTCATTTTACGAAGAAAAGTTTTTATGAACATATGTCTAGAGTTGTTTCGTTTTTGAGTTAGAGTACGTTAATTAAAAAATAATTCGATACCTTATTATTTTATAAATATCTTTAATACGAAGCCAGATACCAAAAAATGTACGACACTAAAAGTTGTTTTTTAGCTTCATAGGAAAAAATACTAAAACTACATAAAAGCCAGTGGCGTAGAATTTTCTTTTAATAATATTGGCTGTGGTGCCCACTAAGACGCCACTGAATCCAATAAAGTTAATCTAATTAGAGCTTTATAAGCGCTATATTACAATAAACAAACTTACCAAATTTTAAACCAATCGGTTTAATGGTAATTAAGATATTTATAAAGTACCGACCTTTAAAAACTTTAACACCCTGTATCTCAGAAACGAAGCAACTTCGGACCTATGTTTATAAAAAACTTGTTAAAAGCCATTTGCCTAAAATAACAATTTGCCTGCGACATAGACACAATAGGTCCAGGATTCTAGCCCAGCCTTTCTTAATGTACCTACAAATATTTCGCAGGCAAATGGTTATTTTAGGCAAATGGCTTCTGCCTAGGCAAATGCCTTTTGCCTGGGCAAATTAGTTCATAAAAATAATTTTTATTTAAAATCCATTTGCCTAGGCAAATGCATTTGCCGTGGTCCTTGTTAGGCAAATAACTGTGATATATTTGATAACACATTAGGCGTACAGTGTGTTTTGCAGACTACGGTAAAAAGCACATGTAATTTGATTGGTTCCAAGCGTTATAGACATTCATGCCAAACTGTCACATTTGGGGCGGTCATGGTTAGTTTTGGTTAATTAAATATTTCTTTTTTAATTTGCTATATTAGGAAAATAAAAGAAACGATATCACTAACCAGAACCAACCATGATCCCCCAATGTGACAGTTTTGCATAACCGTCTGGTTATGCAAATATTTCTATTTTCATTTGCCTAAAATTTGCTTAGGCAAATAGAATCAAAAGCTATTTAACTAGGCAAATAGTATTTGAAAATGAAAATACACCATTGGCCCAGGCAGAAGGTATTTGCCTGCAACATATACATAACTTAACATCTAACCAATTATTCTATGCACAAACTGCAACGCTTTACTTAAAATTTACATATGCATTTTACATGGCTTGTGAAAGCATACAGTTTCAATTCACTTATTTGGAAAAGATATTATTTGGGTTAAAGGATAGAAAGATAACACTACATTTACACAGCGGCCGATGTTGTTACACTGACCTCTATAACAGCAACAAGCTGGCCTTTCAATGTTAGTTTTAGTTAAGCCTAAATAACACTGGTCAACACGATTTCTAGGTCTGACTTCTACATACTAAATTTAAGTTTCTTCTAGGCCAAAACTATGGAAAATACATATTTTTTTTTAATAAAGATTGCTTTTGCAAAAATTAAAGCAACATTTTATGTTTTTGGCAAAAACAATGATTTTTATAGAGGGTGTAATTTAATTGATGGCTAAAAATACAGGATATAGTTTATTTTAAGAAAAGTGTGTATATAAACATATGTTCTAAACCTCTTAACTTTTAAGTTACAGGGTACAACCATTTTAAGACAAAAATCGTTTTCTTATCATAATCTTAATAAAAATCGTTTTAGATATTTTCATAAAATTTAACATGCACTTCCTAAGCACCAGTTGGTGTTTTTTAATGTAAACATTTTTTAATTATTTCCACCAGTGGCGTCCGAACGAAATGTATACTGAAGATTATTCAAAAATATACAGGGTGTTCGAAAAATGCGTTAGAAAAGTTTAAGGGGACATTCTGCAATGAAAAATCATGTTAGTAAGTCCTTTGACAAAATGTCGAAAGCAAATCAAGTTTTGCAAATTCTAAAATTTAAAGATAAAGTACTTTTTTTTAATACCGCCGGAGGGCACTTTTACCTGAAACTTAAAATTTATTTACATCATAACTTTTTATTTTGACAGATATCGCAAACCAGGGGGCGCCATTCTTATAGACAATTAAAGTCTTAAAAATAAGGTACTTTTTATTAAAGTCGATAAACCTAACCGTTTAGGCACGAATCGACCTCAAAGTTTTCATTAATTTCAATTAAATTACCTACATACATACAGAGTGTCCAGTAACTCAACCGACAAACTTTACAGGCGATTCTACAACGAAAAATAGGAAAAAAACTTTATATGAACATATGTCCTAAGCCTTCTAGTTTTTGAACTACGGGGTGTTAAAAATTAAAAGGAAAAGTTTTTTTAAATATTTAACACACCGTAGTTTAAAACTAAGACGACTATATTTATATAAGTTATTTTTCTTGTTTTCCGTTGTAGAATTGTTCCGTAAAGTTTGTCGGTTGAGTTACTGGACACCCTGTATGTATGTAGGTAATTTGATTCAAATTGATGAAAACTTTGATGTCGATTGGTGCCTAAACGGTTAGTTTATTGGCAATAATAAAGAGTACCTTGTTTTTAGATTTTCGATTGTCTATAAAATGGCAACCTCAGCTTTGCTATATCTGCCAAAAACAAAAGGTAAGATGTAAATAAATTTTAAGTTTAAGGTGAAGTGCCACCTGGCGGTATTAAAAAGTAAATCTTCAAATTTTAGGATTTGCAAAGATTGATTTGTGTGCCAAATGCCAACTAGATTGATTAAAAAATACATGCAATATGGCAAAAAACAAAAATAAAAATTGAACTTTTAACCCCTGTAACTTGGTTACCAAGGATATTTCGACATTTTGTCAAAGGACATACTAACATTATTTTTCATTGCAGAATGAGCCTCTTAAAATTTCCTAATGCATTTTCCGAACACCCTGTATAGTACGACACTGGTTTAAAAGATATATATTTTTAAAGCTTCATTTTTAAAAGAAATATGACCTTTGGACTTTTTTCTCTAATGCACCATTTTCGGGTCCATCATAGACAAAAAGTTAAGAGGTCAAATTTGATACAAAAATAAATGATGATTTAAAAAATTATTTTTAGTTTTGGAAAAGCAATGGCGTACCACATTTTTTAAATATATTTCTTTTATGTTCTTATGAGCTTTCTCATATAAAATATACCTATTAACGTGAATCACACAAAAGCAAACTTTTAGGAAGTAAAAGTGAAAATTTAGGTATTTTTCAATGTCTAAAATCAAAATTTAAGTACAAGAACAAAACCCCAAAAAAAAATGTTGAGCGGTGTAATCTGCGAGTTCAAGTCCTACTCTTGTAAATAACCAAAACTGGCTGTTGCCTTTAAATACGAGGTTATTTAAAAATATATATATAAAACAAATTAAACTAATTTTCTACTATCGTAATAATATACAAAAATAAATATTTTACCAAAAATATAAATGTGAAAAGGTAAGCTAAGTTTAATACTAAAGTATGCCTGGCTGTGGGCTTCGCCGCGAAAGAATGGAGATCTAAATGAGTATCAAGTTCTGTACAAAATCCAAATCTGTATGATATCTTAAAGTAGGTTAGATTTAACTCGACCCGTTTTTATTATCAGTCATTTTATAAAGTAATTCAACTTATTTAACTTTTTTTAATTGATAAAAACTGGCCAAATATAATCTAACCTACTTTAAGATCTCATACATATTTGTATTTTGTACAAAACTTGGTACTCATTTAGATCTTTATTCTTTTGCGGCGAAGCCTACAGCCAAGTATAATTTTAGTATTGAACTTTGGCTCACCTTTTTACATTTATTTTTTGGTAGGATATCATTACTTTTTGTAAAGCAAACTAGGCCGGTATTTAGGTTTAATATTTTTTCTTGCGTTTCCGTTGCATAGATTTCTAGTTATATAGTCCACCCTAATTTTCCTATTTTTTATTTTTTTTTATTTTAGGATTTTTTCGTACGTTAACACATAATTACTGAGCTGAATTCCCAATTTCATTTTTCTAGGTCATCTGGAAGTGGGTTAGGTTTTTGGATCAATATGCCAGTCAGTAAGTGGAAAATTGACCTTCATATTTTTATTACCGTTTGAGCTGGTTTCATAAAACTTCCAATATCCGTTTATGGATATAAATAAACACACGTAGTTTTACTTGTTTACGTTAAATAGGCTTTGAGTTTTGAAGGGGTCCAAAGTGGCACCAGTGGTACGTAATATTACACTCGGCACGCTTGAACTTGACTTAACACGCCGCCGCGTGTCTAGATTCGTTTTTCGACAATGTGGAGAAGAAAAACTTAGCTTCACTGCCTAAAGTTACAACTATGCAAATTTTCGTGAGATTTGATGCAAATATGTAGCTATAGTCCAAATTTTTTTATGGATATTATTATTAGTCCTAGAAATTTAGAATATTCTAAACAATAAAATTATATATTTTTATTATATTTTTTTATAGAAATATCATAGATAAATTACATTGTGAGTTTTTCCAACAAAATTTTAAATATCTACATAGCTGAATGGTAAATATAAGGTTTAGTGCTGCCTAGTAGCCAGAGCAATTTTCTGTGGGCGGTCTTAATCGATAACGCATTTTTTTTATTTTATGTTTTCTTTAAAAACCTTACAAAACATATTATTTTTATATTGCATAATAAAAATACAATCAATCACCTACATTTTTATATATAGGGTCTTTCAATAGGAGCGATAGTTTTTCAAATGGGGGTTTCTCGGTTTCTAATCCACATATTTTTAATTTCTAGGTGTTACCATATTTAGTATAGTATGCAGTTTTATAATGCAGCGTCGTTTATTACTAATCTGTTACCTCGAAACGCCCGACTGTCAAATTTTCAGTTCGTTTAGTACATCTGTAAGCTTGACTCAGATCTGCTCTGTAGTTCTGATAATTGAAGATCTGAATGCTCGAAGCTAGCTCGGATCGCCTCAAGTCAAATCGCCGAGCGGACAGATCTAAAAATTTTATGTCAAAAAATAGAAACTGCAAAATCAGGTATATCTATAGGTTGGAAAACGAGAAATTTCAAAATATTGTACATATTTCAAAAACAGACATGGAATCAGAAGATTTAGTTGGTTGTTTACTGTATTCTTGTAAAATTTGCGAATTTGTTTGCATTAATCCCGAAGATATGACAGATCACGTAAATGGCCATTCATTCGCAAGTAGGTCGAACTGTCAAATGTTTTAGAACGCGTTCGGTAACTGCTATTCAGCTCTGTTAGCTCCAAGGGACGTGACTTTTCTCTGCATCTGCTCGCTCTGCTAGCAATTTCTTAAACATATTCTTGCGCAGGTTATCCGCCGCACTGTGAGTTTTTACGTAAAATTAACCCATATGCAAACTTTTCCACAGTGCGGCGGATAACCTGCGCAGAGTACCGATGATGGTAACCCAATTTTCGAATAAATAAACGTTGAGCGGACATAACTGAGCTATCACTTTGGTAATATATTTTATTAGTTTGCATACTATACTTAATAAAACCTAGAAATCAAAAATATATGGATTAAAAATGGATAAATCTCTATTTGAAATATTTTTGCTCTTATTGAAAAATCCTATATTAGGGATGTAAATTAGTACTTATGTACCGTAGTAATGTTTGAAATGTCACAGAAGAAAAAATACATCAATCTGCATCCAAAACGTTTTCCGACGACTAAAGGATTATAAGCGGTTTTGCGGAGCACAAACTGCTAAGTTAGCATTTTAGCTTTATTGTTTGTATTAAGTAAGAGATATCGGACCGATTAGAGGTTGCGTTTAGAAATTATGACGGTGGAGGGCGTTACCCGCTAGGTGGGGCTTCCCTGACCCTCCTAAGCAAAGAAATACATGTTTTTATCCACATAAAGCCGTTTTAATTTTAAATAAATAAACCCCAGTTTTAAAATAAATGGGTAAATAAAGTTGATAAATTAACTTTCCGCATACCAGTAAATTCAAAAAAACGTTGGCAATGTATTTGAAGTTTAAATTATGCCCCTGTAAAGAAAAATCGGCGTGAACTTTTCCGGTAATATATAAAACCACTTGGGTGGACAAAGTGGACTTTTTATGAAAGTATTTAATTGATATACTGCATATTCTATAATTTATATTTAAAAAATACTTTTTAATTAAAGTACGTATGCAGAAAAGCTCAAGTATAAAAATAAAATGCACTGGAAGTGACCTGAATGTGGAAAATCTGTTTAAAAAGCAAATCATAAAGGTGTTTACATCACGTAAACAAGTGTTCATGTTAATTATTATTTTCTCATTCGTATATGCCACGCCGCTTTTGTTGGATAAATATTATTATTATTTAGAGACATTTTAGTTTTGTTTATTAATAAATTAAAAATGTGTTTTGAAAAATATATTAACATAATTTTAAATATATGTATTTAAAACGCAAAGCCAATATTTTCAAACACACTTTGTTACTACACCGATTTATACTGATCTTCTTTTATTAATGATCCTCTGGTAACTAAGACTTTTTTATTGTTTTATTTCCTTTTCTTTATAAAAAACAAAATAAATGATATGCAACGTGTGTTGCCCATACCCGTGAGAATATTACGTAAAGCGCAGTATTTGTAGCTTTTTTGGCAGTACAAACTGCACCAATTTACATGATCTTTTTAAAAATGATTCGCTGGTTACTGAGTCCTTTAAACACAGTACCTACGTGGAACAGTTGTACTATATATAATAACTAGCTGATCCGTGCCCACTTCCGTTGGGCAGTAATATTTTTCTCCTGAACTTTTTGTTTAATCCTAATAAAATATAGAATTTAACATTCCTAAATAGTCTAGCATTCTGATTGTGAAAGAATTTTTATGATAGTTTAGTATTTCCGAAGATTGGCCCTTTACAATATTTATATATAATAGCATATATATATATATATATATATATATATATATATATATATATATATATATATATATATATATATATATATATATATATATATATGTATTTACCCAATGTGGCAATTCGCATATTGCGTGTTTAATGCATCATTGGTATGCAACCGCTTGACGTAACACAAATAATTTTATAGGTTATTAATACCCCTGCCAAGGTTATTTGTCTTATCTGCTGACTTGATGCGTTTTACCCATTATTCATTGGTTGTTGCGCGTGTTCCTTTTTTTTCTAATAAAATAACAAAAAAATTACAGGAATTATTTGATTTTTTTATTGTCAAAACTAACTACAACATCAAGCAAAATATGACATACAAATGTCAAGTGCACTGGAAGATTTTAAAAAACATCCGATAGAGGCGTTTGAATTTAAATCTTTTCTCAGTTGTAGCTCCTTTCATCAAGATCACTATTTTTAGGGGTTGTAGAGATTTTCTAGGATAGTGTTATACAGCGAAGAGCCAAATGTTGCATTTTGATTCAAATTTTAACACCTTGTGGAATAGCTTTATCGTAATTTTTTTAACATTGCATTAAACTTTAAAGCCTTTTTTTTCTTAACATTTTTTTTCTATATTTATATCAGTATCTCTATGCTAAAACGGGATATAAAATTTTAAATTTGGGTCAAAATGCAACATTTGGATTTTTCCTTGTATAACACCTACCCCAATAAAACGTTTTGGCCATCCTTATATTAAATTATTTAAGATTAAATTTGAACAAACATTTGTTGCCTGGTTTTTTATTCAGCAGTGTTTTTTGAGGGCATTAAAAGAGCTCTTTAATTTTTGATTCAATTTGCCCCACTTACTCCCTACCATTGGAGCTTAATGCAGTCCTCGGTGCGGTTATGTATCCAGACCTTAATTCCACATATTTTCGTCAGTCTTCGTCTTCATCTCAACCAGTTTTATTATATAGTTTATTTAAAAATAAAAACCAAGTAACATAGCAAAAATTCACTTTTATATTTTCTGGAAAATATATCAGTTTTCTTATCGAATTTGCATGAGTTATACGAGAGACTTATAGTGATATTTTCAACATTATGCATACAGAACGACAAATTCTACTTACTATGCGAAAGATCTTCGTCAAAATATTTTTAAAGAAAATATACAGAAACATATACGTAGGTGATCATTCTTAAGTCGGCCCTATTGCTAACTTGTTTATTGTATTAAAGATACGAAGTCAGTTGAATTAGTAAAGTTGTAGTTTTTCCGCTGATTAACGTGCTGCCAACAAAAAGATAATTGAACATCGAGTTTTTCGATTTATTACAAAAAATATACTGTTTTTGTATTGAACACCCCTGTATTATTATATCATTCAAAAAGATATATGTGTGTGTGTGTGTGTGTGGTTGGCGTTTTAAAGATATGTCAACAGAGCATTTAAAAAGTTTTCACGTGTTAAATCCAATTTTTAATAGTTTCGAAATATGGCCATCCTCGGAAGTTTGATAGAAAACTGGCATTTTTAAAAATAGAACACCCTCTATATTGCATCACAATTAAATAGATATTTTGAAAGAGCTTTAAGAAAATATAACATTTATATAGGTAATTGAAATATAAAAATAGTAAATAGTAATGTCTATTTTACATTTGACACTAAACTTAGTACTTTATAGCTTGGAGCTGTGGGGATAATGAGAATTTAACATAATTTTTAGATTTGGATGGCCATATTTTTAAAAACTATAAGAGATAGACATATCAAATGTGGCATTTTCTTAAAGCTTTTAAAAATATCTATTTGATGGTGACGTAATATAGGGGAGTTCTATTTTAAAAATGCCAATTTACTATCAAATTCTGAGGATAGCTATATTTCCAAACTATTAAAAATTGGAAAACACATAGAAATATTTTTTAAAGCTTATTGATAGATCTTTAAATGGTGATATAATATACAGGGTGTTCCAAATAAATCAAAACCCGATGTTTATTGTTGGCAGCATGTTAATCAGCTGAAAAAATACTACGACTTAAATATGTAGAATACCCTGCACTGCACAACGTTATTACCAACTAATTGGTAGATCAAGTAGATGGAGTTATAAAAGATTTTCTAAAAATCTTGTTTGTTTGGTTATTGGACGACTAAACCCTCGCGCCAGGAAAAAATTGTCGCTAAAACTTCCCCGCGGCAAAACATGCAAAAAATATCAACTTTTTTTTTTCTGTGATATGCGACTCGCCAAATAATCGGACAGACATAATAAAATTATAACGATTTTACTTTACAACTCTTTCACGATAAATTGAAGTCTAATAAGACGTTATCATAAAATGAGACATAATGGACCATGTTTCCAGAAACCCATAACTTACCAAGCTTGTTTCTTTGGCTCTACCTTAAATTTTCTAAAACGATAGGACGACCATATTTTTCCTTTGATTGGCTATTAGGCCCACAAAAAAGGGTCATATATTTAGTTTTAATGGCGATAGTTTAAAGCAACTAATTGAAATGGTGCCCGTTTTTTGGCCATAGACCATTTATTATGATTAATCTTTATTATCTTTTGAAAGACTAAGGATTTTTGCCAAAATCAATGTTTCAGAAGTTGTTTGGATTTTTTATAAAAATGCATGATAAAAACAATTCTTTTTACATTTTTTTTAAAAGGGTCACTACTTATATTTGGGGCCTTGGCAACACTAAGTGTTGTCAGACGCAATCTCACGTTCTCGCTGGAAAGCTTGACATTTTTCACCATAACAGAGACAACAATGAGACGAGTAACTGGTCCTAACAATTTGTCCATTGTCTTTATCTCTTTCTGGTTTAACGCAAGTTCCAATAAATATGTCTTTGTCTTTCATCATGGCAGGCTATCGTAGATGGAGCAATCATCGCTTTGCCCTGGTTGCCAAGTTGTTTACAATTTCTGCATGTAAACTTTAATGTCCGTTTTTGGCTCACATCTAATTAAGAGAAAGAAAATATACCATAAATTGAATATTTTTAACTTGACAAACGTTGCCGCAGGCAGTCACGACGAAATGTTAATCGATATTTGTGTTTGATATTTTTCAATGGCCGATTTGTTTGGACAGTTTGTTTACATTTTCTGTGATTTATTGTGTGTTTCGTGGTTTTTTACCTTTAATTGGACTTTGAATATTGACTTTTATTAGTGATCACAGTGTATATATTAAATTTGTGCTTTTCAACAGATAATTTAAGGTAATATTGACATGGTTATCTGTAAGAAAAAATCTTTATAAAAACCAAATAAATGACATTTTTAATAAGGTCTGTGTAATTACTGAACTAAACCCCAATATTTTATATTAATAGGAAACAAAACAAGTACCTAACATTAAGGGCAAAAATAGCACAGCTATATAATTTGAATTTGGCGGGCAAACGATAAAGTCGACTCACGCGCCATCTGCGGTTGCCTTCCTTGAAGACAGACAAGGAAGGCCCAGCAGCTATCTCTCTCTCGGATAATTTATTTACATTTAGTTGCTCGTCTCATTGTTGTCTCTGACCATAACCTTATTCAGAACATTTTGTTGACCGCGATAAGTATTTACAGTTTCTTAAAATTGGTGTGTTGGCAAAAAAATGAAATTTAATCGTAAACATTTTTGTGCCATGATTTATTACGATTTTTGACGGGGATTATTAAGACAGCAATGCATCGATCAGCTAACTTCCACTTTTGGTAACAAAATCCTTTGCCACTGTGAAGCGCAAGTATAATGAATTTAATCAAGGTCGCCGTTCACTCACTGGACAAAAGTTGTTAAGGTAGGCCAAATCAGTTGTTGTGTCCAAAATCATTGACTCTGGGCAAGAACTAATATGCAGCAATCGAGTGTGTGCTCTATGCACTTAGAAACAGATGGTCCCTTTTTTTTTGAATAACCGATCATGTGGCCACAATACCGTTAGAGATACAAAGAACAGTCAATTCTGAATGGCACACTACCATTTGTTTACCCGATGTCTTTGGTAAAATAAGAAAAACAAATGCGAACCGCCGGATCATTCTTCTTCATGACAATGCCAGCTGTCACAAATCTTGTGTTACAAACCGACTATTTAACCGCTCGACGAATCGAATTAATGGACCATCCGCCGTACAGTCCTGACTTGGCACCAAAATGACTTCTTTTTGTTCCTGACCGTCAATAATAAGTTGCCTAGACGACAATTTACGTTGACAAAAGAAGCTGTTAATGCGCTCAAAACCATGTTTTGGGGTTATCTCAAATAGGAATAAAAAACTGCTTTGACAAGTGCTTCGAACGCATGCAAAAGTATATTGATCTTAAAGAAGAATATTTTGAAAGAAATAAAGCCATTTTTAATGACAACTTAATATTTTTTTCTTTATTAGGTTTAAAATATAAGTGGTGACCTGGTAAATATGCTGTTATATAACTGCCTGACCGAGCCCGTGGATACATTAGTACGACCGTCTCACCAAGAAGCACCTAAGTCACACAACGTAAAGCGCGGTTATTA
>JACEGR010005966.1:0-66504 GCA_014170235.1 Listronotus bonariensis | reverse complement strand
TGTTCCAAATCACCTCGTATAAAAACAGAATTACTAGCAAAACTAAGCGTACCATTCAGTATCCCAATGTTCCGTCTGCAATGCAACCAGTACCCCATGACAATTCATTACCCATTCCCCAACCACCTGAGAGTTACACGCTTGATTCGGAATCAGACTCTCGAAGTACTTCGCCAGAAGCCGGACCAAGCTACATCCCTAGTTCCATTGATTTGCCCGATACACCTCATTTAATTACTCAAGGTGAATTGAATGACCTTGTTCGTGACTTGGACCTCCCGAAAACAAAAGTGGAACTTCTCGGATCCCGCCTGCAGCAGTGGAACCTCTTGGAAAAAGGAGTTAAGGTGTCCATCTACAGAAAAAGGGAATCTACTCTCACAAATTTTTTTGCAGCGGACGGTGATTTAATATTTTGCCATGATATTCCTGGCCTAATGGTCGAACTGAACTTACCATATACGCCCGATAAATGAAGACTATTCATAGATTCGTCTAAAACAAGTCTAAAAGCTGTTTTACTTTATAATGGAAATGAACATCCATCAGTTCCTATAGCTCATTCGGTAAATATGAAAGAAACATATGACAATCTGAAGATGTTACTCAGATGTATAAAGTACGAAGATCACAAATGGAATATATGTGCAGGGAAGTGGTAGCGTTATTGACAGGACTGCAATCAGGATACACAAAATACTGCTGCTTTTTGTGTGAGTGGGACAGCCGTGCAAGAGACAAACATTATAAAATAAAGGTTTGGCCTCCACGTGAAAAAATAGAAGTTGAAGTTAAAAATTTGACCCGAGAACCGTTAGTTCAGAAAAAATATATATTTACCTCCACTTCACATAAAGTTAGGATTGATCAAAAATTTTGTAAAAGCACTGGATAAAAACGGAAATGCTTTCAACTATTTAAAAGAGAAATTTCCACGTATAAGTGAAGCCAAAATTAAAGAAGGAATTTTTGTTGGTCCCCAAATTAGGCAACTCTTTAAAGATGCCAACTTCACGGACATTTTAGGTGACCATGAAAGACGGGCATGGAATGCATTTGAAAGTGTTTGCAAAAATTTTCTTGGAAACACCAAGTCAGAAAATTATCGTGAACTCGTGGAAGAACTGCTCACGGCCTATCATATTTTAAAATGCAACATGTCCCTAAAACTTCACTTTCTCCATTCCCATTTGGACTTTTTTCCTGAAAATCTAGGAGCTATATCGGACGTGCATGGGGAACGATTTCACCAAGACATCGCATCCATAGAGAAAAGATATACTGGAAAGTGGAGCCCGAATATGTTAGCCGACTATTGCTGGACCCTAATACGAGACACATCCAGTCTTTCTTATAAAAGAAAGAGTTCAAGGAAATGAATATTAAAATAAAATAACACTTGAAAATGTTTATACTGAACATAAATTAACTGTTACTAAAATGTATCATACGTTTTTATTTTTTAAATTAATAAATCAGTATTAAAGTGAGTTTTTATTGAATTTTGCTTAATATCAAAACATGTGTCTCTCCCTCATTATTGAAGGCTGATATCGAAAATCTGAAGCCAGATCTGGACTCAGCAGGCCAAAATATGTAAAATCCAGCCACAATCATTCCAGGGAGGCAAAAAAGTTTTAGAATGTTGGTCAGTGTTATTATTTGGATTGCCATCTTTTGGTGCATAATTTGTTCTTCCAAGTCTTGCCTGAGTTCTGGATGTCCGCTTTGCTGTTTCAAACATAAGTGCGTAAGCAAGAGCTTCAGAAATTTTCTTAAGCTTGGCCATTCTTAATGCTTGACTCATATCTGGATCACGTAGACCTTCAATAAAACTGCCAACAGCTAGTTCTTGTTTTATTTTTTCCGGGTAGGCTGGATATGACAGGTTAATTAGATGTACAATATCTGCTTCATACTCCTGGAGACTTTCGTTGTATTTCTGTCTTCGTCCATGGAGCTGCGCCTTATAGACTTCTTGTAGATGGGTTTCGCCGTACCTCATCTCCAGAAACATGATAATCGATTCATAATCGGATAACTTTTCTTCGGGAATGTTTCTTAACACCTCCATGGCTTTTCCTCGAAGAACAAGTACAAGAGCTCGTGCTCTTTCTGTTGGGCTCCAGTTGTTGCCGTTTGCAGCTGCTTCAAATTGTCTAAGGTACGGAGCCCACGGTACCTTTCCGTCAAAAGTTGGTGGTTTCATATAAGTTGCTGGAGTACCACATCCTGAGACTACACCTGTACTGGCAATATTTTTAATTTGCTGCTGTAATTGTTGAACTTCCTGTTGCATTTGCTCTTTGACTTGTTGAACTTGATCTTGGACTAGTTGCACTTGACTATGAACCAATTGTACAGTCTGCTGCATTTGTTCTTCCACTTCTTTAACATCCTCTTTGGTAAGTTTTAACTCAAGCAACATCATTTCATCTTGACCGTTATAAAATTCCCCGTTTAGATTTTCTCTGATCTTCACCATCATCTGTTTTAATTCTTGCTTCATTTCTTCTTGACTGGTTCGAATTTCAAGCTTTATTTCTTCTAAACTGAACTTCATTTCGTTTTTAAAGTCTTCTTGTTTTTCTATCATTAGTTTCATAAGTGCACATATTTCCTCCATAGCTTCAGTCCGCTTTCTTGCTCCTACTGGCATCCAATCTTCGTAACCACTTCGGCTTCCTCGGGTAATCTCGTTCCGCTTCTGACACCAAATGTTCCAAATCACCTCGTATAAAAACACGTGTCTTCGTTTTTATACCTTTATTAACAATGGAACGTAACTATGGTTACAACAACGACAAAATCTACTCTTGTCAATGTCTCGAAGTTTACAACACAAAAGTCGAATTTATACTGACTGATCCGAGGTTTCCCGTCGCTCTTTTATAGTATGGTGGAAGAGTAAAGAATGATCTAGAATATTCGAGAAATATCGTGAAAATTCCATAGTACATGATGGCATAAAAGTTATTAATGGATAATTCGGGCGATTTCGGAAACCTTCGAAAGTGATGAAAGAACTTGGAAAAATTAAGATAAATTATTTAAATAAATTAACAAACTAAATTAAAAGGTCCTAACTTTATACAATTCTATAAACTAACACTTATTTTTAATGTCCGCATATTTATCGACAGCCTATGGAGTGGAGATATACAGTGTGTCCAAGATAAGGAACCTAAGCATGGAAATCTCAGTACCTATTGGAGATACAGCTTAGGTTAAAATGGGAAAAAGTTGTGTTTTTAAAAGCTTATTTACATGCTGTTTAAAAACTTGACAAATTTTCATGGGTTGCTGAGATATTTGGCAAAAACGAAAATTTGACTATATCGATTTTACTTTTTTCTGACTCTATTCTGAAGAGATATAAAAAACTAATCACACTTTTTCATTGGCACTTTTTAACTACTACTTGATGGTATTTTTAGATTTTATACCCGACGTTTCGTTTTCAAGAAACCATCATCAACTTTATTTCTTTATATGGCACAAAAAAAAATTACACCTTGTATCTAATCCCATTTTTTATTACAAATTCAACGATGTATCACATTCATATTTTAATTTTTAGTTAAAAAAATTGAATTTTTTCTATTTTTTTTAATTATTTTTAAGTGGGCCTTGCAAACAAATGCTTGAAAGTTAATACCTGTTACTGTATCTGTAACATAATTTAATATCATTATAAAATACTATTTGTCGTTATTACCCTGTTTGTCGAGTTGTTGTTTTTAGAGCAATTGTTCTTATTGTTACTGTTGTCTTTATTATTGTTTATTGGTAAATAGTTAGTATCTATTGTGTTATTATCGTCGAATATGCCGGGTGTCAATTATAGCCATGAAGAAAAGTTTAACATGCTAACGTGTTACATTTTGTGCCACAAAAATACTGTAAATACAGCGAAAATGTATCTTTATACATATCCAGAAAGAAAACAGCCATGTAATTCCATTTTACAGCTGGCCTGAAATTTAAAAAGCCAGTTTTATCTGAAAAAAGGAACCTTTAGAAGAAACCCCAAATAATGTTTTACAAGCAGTTGTTGAGAACCCTGAGATATTAACTTTGCAAATTAAACAAAATGTAGAAGTAGCCAAATCCACAGCTCCATTTTCTTTTGCGTAAAAAAGATATCACCCCTATAAATTTAAGATTTGCCAAGGACTTAAACCGGAAGATTTCGAACGCGCCGATATTTTTGCGAGTGGTTTACACGCGCGTAAAAATTAAATTTCTCTTAAAAAAATATGGTCCGATGAAAGTATGGTCACTAATAATGGTATCTTCAACCGTCGCAATACGCATAACTAGGCTCAAGAAAATCCGCGTGTTAAGAAAATATCGAAACATTAAGAACGTTTTGGGTTTAATATGTGGTGTTGAATTTAACGAACTAAAATACCAGGTCCATGTATTTACCATAATTCATTAACTGCAGAAATGATACCTTCATTTATTTTTGCAGCACGAAATGTAGCATGTTAGCATGTCAAACTTTTCTTATAATGGCCATCCGGCCTATTCGACCATATTAATACAATAGATATTAGCTATTCACCAATAATCAATAATAAAGAAAACAGTAGCAATAAGAAAAATTGCTTTAAAAACAACAACTTGACGTACAGGGTAATAACGATAATTACTATTTTATCATGACATTAAATTATGTTACAGACTCGGTAACAGGTATTAACGTCCAAGCATTTGTTTGCAAGGCCTACTTAAAAATAATTTAAAAAAAATAGAAAAAATGCAATTTCACTTTTAACTAAAAATTAAAATATGACATGTGATAAATCGTTGAATTTGTAATAAAAAATAGGATCAGATACAGGGTGTCCTTTTTTTCGAGCCATATAAAAAAATAAAGTTTATGATGGTTTCTTGAAAACGAAACGTCGGGTATAAAAACTAAAAATACCATCATGTAGTAGCTAAAAAGTACCAATGAAAAAGTTTTATTAGTTTTTTATATATCTTCAAATAAAGTCAGAAAAAAATAAAATCGATATAGTCAAATTTTGGGGTTTGCCAAATATCTCAGCAGGCCATACAAATTTTTAAGTGTTTAAACGGCATGTAAATAAGCTGAATGAATTAAATCTGGTTTCAGCGCTACCTTTAGCTCATTTTACCACTTTACTCACGGTGTAGAACAATCCAGCGTTCTTCGTATTTATTATACTCTACCAATAATTTTACGTTTTGTCGATTGCTTAAGATTTATTTAAGTACTTTAAAAAACAATAAATAAAATATTCATGCCGTTTATCTGTCTTAAAGGACCACCTTTGGTTACCGAGTAAACCTGCAGGTTGCAAACCCGGGTTGTTTTCTTAGAATATCCGATTTGATTCACGACCGGCCGAGTTGGTGGAATCGCTGCCGCAAGATGACTTATCGGCAACTATTTAGTTATCTTGTGTCTTTTAACCATTGTTGCTCATAAATAAAGTAGCACGAGTATTAATGTTCTCTTATTAATATATTTCTTGCAACAGGCGAAAAAGTAAAGGAAATATGTAGATTTTACTATTTGGAATGACTTTACGGGGTATCTTAAAAACCATAATGGAATATCCAAAATCTAATATAGGACTTCCGATTTCTTTTTAAGAGAAAAAACTATAGTAAAAACAGTTTATGGCTATTATAATTCATCTCAGAGATACGCAGTTTCTGTCAGATTTAGATCGTTTTTACTACTTTTTAAACGGTTTTATTTAGCTTGCCCTGTTTATTTGATATTTATTTATTTGTTTGTTTGGGATAAATTTATTAATTGGAATTTGACCCCCTTCCTGAAAACTGATAATTCTAAAATTTGGTACACACTCTTAATCTTGATGGCAATACAGTTCTTTATGAATGTAAATCCAAGATGGCTGCTCTTACCAAATGGCGGTTTACATATTACTTCACAACAACCTCAATATGGGTATCAAATAAATGGGTTTAGTTCGTAGAATAGAGCTTACTTTAACAAAAATTTAAATCCAAAATGGCCGCCGTCCCAAAATGGCGTAATACATATTTTCCACAACTTCCTTAATATGGATGTCTAATGAATTGGCTTGATTAGTAGAATAGAGCTCATTCTGAAATAAATGAGCTCAATAGGATGAGATGTATTAACTAACAACATAACTAAAAACTTAGAAATAAATTATATAAAAAAATAGTAAACGGTTTTATGGTACTAAAAGTTTAAAAATAGTTTGGCAAGTCCTAGGTACCAGATCCTACCAATCTTCTCATCAATCTGGGATATTATTTGGACAAATAATAGAACCGTTGAGCACGTGATATTTTTTAAGTTCTCAACTCAAATCACCCAATTATGGTCAAAAAGGGAGTTGTAATTTGATATAATTAAAATTATTAGCTCTTTTCAAAATATAAACATATTTTTTAAAGAATATTTTAAATTTTAAATATTTATCCTGTTGATTTTATAAACAAATGTTTTCTTAAATTTAAAAGTCAAAACCGAAGATAAAATTAAAATAAACCTATTTACAAATTTATTTCTACCATACATTTTCGGCCTATTAAATAGAATTTAACAAATTGGTAATAAATCTAATATTCGCACAATCTTTAAAACACAAAACATAATAAGATCTCAATTAACAAAAACAAAACCACACAACATAATTAAAAGTATGTACAAAACATATTTTATAAAATTATAAAAACTTTTGAATGTGATAAATTTTACCTATATATTATGTAGGTGAAACTTGTAGACCATTAGCTAAACGCATAAGATAACACAAAACACAGAGAGGTATGGGTGGTGCTGTAACGTTATGCGGTGTTAACGTAAGCACTATTATGACAGTTAAGTTATGCGCGATTCGATTTTTACCGTCGCTGGTGGTAATAACGTTACCGCGGGCTGATAACACCGCGTGCTATTTAAAATAGCGAATAGAATTGCCATGCGCACAATAGTTTTCTTTGTTTATTTTTTAAGGTTATATTATTTATTTCGACGATTTCTACAAATATTTTTGTAATAGAGCCACAGAGTAAAGTTAAACTACTAATCTTTGATAAAGTCTTGCTTTTTTATTTTTGGATAAATATTGCAGGTGGAAAAGAAACGAAAAGGTTAAGATTGTCGGCCGACAATGACCTGGCTTTCTGAAACAATGTCTTAGTCAAAATTCATCTGGAAAGTGGGAAAATTTACAGTAAAATGTGTTTGAAATAACGGGAAAAACTTTAGTATTCGCACATTAAAGGATCATTTGCTTTTTAATTGTGTAAATTCGCAGACAGGTGTAATTAACCGTTCGTAATACGGCGTCTTCCATATCTCTAAAAACGAACACTAAATACCGTATGCGGTATTTAAATAGCGCCTTACGTAAATAACGAACGTAGGCGGTAACCAAAGTACCCATATCTCTCTAGAATCTCACAAATCTAAAATTTTAAAACACGCATTTCAAAAGGATCACAGCATAAACTAAAATGCTTTAAGTATATTAAGAGAGGAAACTTGTTATTAAAAACGCATAATTAAAAAAGGGTGTACATATTATAAAATAAAGATATATGTTTAGCATCAATATCTGTTAATTTAAATAACACATGGTTAACTTTGCTAGATGCTGAAGGTCTTTAGAAAAACTGGATACTGCTTTGTTTATGGCGTTGCTGCAAGGCAATTGTCAGTTAGAGAAACTGAAAATCAACTAACTTATCAGCTTTTTGTGTTATAAATAATAAATACACCAGCAACTAGTTATGTATGTCACTATGACAGTATAACACAACAAAAAATTTGACATTTGATGTCAAAAGACTTTTCAGAATCTCCTAAAAATAAAAAAAAAAATTTAAACCTAAATAATAGGTAGTTTTTTAAATTCTTACTTTTTATTTAAATTTTTCTTGACAACGGTGGCAGACTTGTTACCGAAACGCCGATTTTTAGTTTTTAGTTACTTGTTTTAATTTTTTTTTGGGTTTTTAATCTGACTTGGCGAGTACCCAAATAAATAACATATATTACGTAAAATTTCTATCATAATATTTATTCTGGATACGCTACGCCCAACGATTTTATTATTTGTCTGATCAATACCCCAGATTGAAGAGAAAGTTGGTGGGATTTGGTAGCTAGGAATTACGAAATAATGTTTTAGTTTCTCGCTAAATAAAACTGTTTAACCTATTTTATATATATTTTAACTCGTTTGCTAAAAAAGATAAAAAAAGAAAAAGTTAATGTAGATTGAATAGTTATTTTTTCGTAAAATACTGGAGGAAAGTGACCAAATATGGAATACCATTTTGTTTTGTACACATAATATGCATAAACATTATAAATAAAAACATTTTTGTAGTAATTATTAACAATCATATATTTGTCCTTTATTTCGTAAAAATTTTACGTTACGTTGATCAATTATAATAAATGTTTTTATTTTTTTAAGGTAAAAATGATCAAAGGTAGCCAAATATGGAATAGGTACCCAAATATGGAATACTATAAACACGAATAAAAGTTAAACTTATTTAACAAGAAACTCTTTGGAAACTTTGGTATAACATAAAAAGCAACAAAAATAATTTGAACAAAATCACAGATCCAGGCATCAGACTCTGGATCCAGCGCAATTATTGTGCCTAGAGCCAGGGCCGTATTAACTGTTTGAGGCGCCCTAGACTAGAATTCCCGGAGCACCTATTTTCAACAAAAAAAATTTTGAAGAGCCAAAAAAAGGTAATTCCCTCCTTTTCGCGTCTATTTCATTCCAAAGCACCTTATTCACAGAGAAATTATTTACCAAATATCCCCACTTAACCTAAAGTTTCTTAAAAAACTCCCCTGTCTAGCGCCTATTTTTTTAAGGCGCTCTAGGTTGTAACCTAGTCAGCCTAATGGATAATACGGCCCTGCCTAGAGCCCACACCAATGCCGTGGGTGTCTTAAGCAAGGTTGACACGGGACTTAAATACGAGTGGGGAAAGAAATACCTCCGCGGGCAGTAGATTCCACTATCTAAATACAATAGGGATAAAAGAACGAACAAAGTGTGCAGTTCGGGGCCTGTCCAGTTGGACCGTATAGGCATGCATATGTGCGGCACCACGAGTATCTTTATTGGGAACTGCCGTAAGTAGAGAAACTATAATGGACAATTCCTCAGAGCAGAAGCCACGTACCCATAAAAAAGCGACAAATCCCCCACAGGCTGACGATGAGCGAGAGAAAAAAGCCTCTCTGTAAGCGAAGATTCAATTATGAAATGAATAGCCTTTTATAGACTTGATTTTTATCTTCTAATCCTTTTTCTGCTCTATCAGAAGCTTTTTAAAAGATCAAAGAACCCAAATATGGAATAGTCCATATTTGGGTACTATGATCTGTCCATATTTGGACTTTTTGACTTTTGACTTTTTAAAATAATTTTTATATTTTTTTATCTAAGAAAGTAAAAAAATCAAATACTCTTAAAACCTACAACAGAATACCTAAACTTGTCTGTAACAGTTATAAAAATAGTAATTCGTGCACTTTTTGTACAAAAAATACGTATTGTTAAAATACCCCAAAAAGTTATGAGAAAGCGATAAAACAAAACATTACTACATCGACGAAAGGGCTTGCAATACTGGCATATTACCTCTTTTACTCGCAAATGGATATTAAAAAAATAGACAAACCTCTGTAATTGCGTGTGTGAGTTTCCATTTTAGAGAAAGGCCAGTATTCCATATTAGGGATAGTATTCCATATTTGGTCAATTTCCTCTATAAACTTTAAATTGGTTAACTATCAGATACACTCCCCATTTGTTTTATTAATACTAAATTTTAATGTGTCTATGAGAGAACTTAGAAATTATGAATTGCTTAACATACCATTTCAAAGAACGAATTTAAGACGCAACACCCCGCTGATCAGAAAGTATGGATTCTTAGTGTCCCAAACATGTAAATAAATAAATAATGAAATTAATTTAAATATAACGCCGTTTAAAAAAAGTACCCAACTTAAGTTTTTTCTTTTTAGAGTGTTTTATCTTTTGGAAAAAACGCAAAAATTATTTAGAATATAACTTTTAAAACTAAAATTCTAATTGCGTTAACTTAGAAATTTTTGTAGGCGTAAAAATATTAAAACAATTTTCTTTGTTTTTATTCATTCTCTATAAGTAAACTTAAAAATCCGTTTTTCTACTACTGTATAAATAAGAAAACTTTGTTATCCTAGCAACGCGAATGATAACGAAAGAGAATCTTCGTGTTACCTGGTTGCTAAGCGTTGCTAGCTACGAAAGTTATATTTTCAGCGCCTGGACAAAAAAGTAAGAGAAAAAAAAGAAAATATGCTTGTGGGAAATATTAGGATTTATTTATAAAAAGTAACTAATTTATGACAAAATATTTTAAAAAACTAGGTTAGGTGTTGACATTAAAAGTAATTGTGCAATTTGAGCAATTAGCAAAAGAAATTGGAGGAATAATACTTGAATTAACAGTTTTTAAATTTGTGTTGGGGTATCGTTATCACCTTTAACTACGTTAATATTCATATTTTTCACTGTTACTTCATTAGAGAAAATATTGGTAGGAATTTCGTGTAAAATCTTCTTTGAAATTTCCACCTTAATGCCTTTTTAAGTCCAAAATATCGACATCCGAAGCATTGGCAAGGAACGTAGTTGACGTTATTTTAAAAGAATGGCCAGTGTATCTACTGATGTCTTTAAGCTTCAAAAACTTCGCAATTTCTTTAGGTACATTTGAAATAGTGTGCTTTCCAATTACTTCATTAACACATTTACCTCTTTCATAACGATACAATAAGCGCTCATCTAGAGCATTCCTTGGTCTCAGCTTAATATATTCCTGTAGAAATCTGACATAAGGAACTGAGCCTTCATCGTTGGTTACTACAAAGTTTCTTTTAACTTTATTTTTAGACTCCACTATTTTTACTATAGCCACGTCATTTCTTATTTCTACATCACTTAGCTTCATTCTGTATATTTCGTCTGTCCTGCATGCCCCAGCCACTCCCATAATGGCTATTACTTTTATTGCTAAGTAACTTTGATCAGGCGCGTTAAGTAAAAACTTTATGATTTCTTCTTTTTTTTAATTTTTGACTTTTTTACCTCATAACCATCGTTTTTCCTTTTAATAAAAGCAATTAGTTTCTTAAACTTCGAAATATCTTGATTTTTGTTTACGGAAATTGTTAACTTGAGCATGGAATATACAAACCAGAGGGTTGGTGGTGATAAAGACTCGGATTTTTCTTGAAAATACGTTGTAGCAAGCCATTCAGAAAACGATTTATATGTTTGATGGTACCTCTCTTTAGATTTGTCTGGCAGAAGTGAGGCACACGCAAGGTCAGCTGCCTTTTGGATGCCATTTTCATATTCATTTAACATTTTAAAATGGGAATGGATTTATACTAAATTAACAATAATTCAATATCTGACAAGTGCTGATGACAGACAATGTCAACAATAAATGTGTTGCTATGGATTAATTTTTAACAGGTAAAATTTCAAAATCTCTGATATTTCTATTAAAACATGATGTTAATGATTATTAAATTATGCGATACATAGAACAGTAGCAGAAAAATATAATACATTACACGATGCGAAAGGCCTTTCAAGTGTTCGGAGGTTTTAAATAGCCTCGGCTTCGCCTCGGCCATTTACAAACCACCTCACACCAAAAAGTAAACTTTTGCATCTTGAAATGTAAATAACTATTTGACCAGTCTACTGCTGTTTGAACTCTGACTATTTAATTTTAAGCTATTTACGTATGTTACTAAGTAAAAGTTTGCTATACCATAAAACTTTTTACTTCTTCGTTAACTTATAAAGGTAGACCTAAAAAACAGGAAACGATGATCAGGGAAACCCCTTTCTGCCTTTTCCTATTTATTAGCAGGAGCCAGGGGGCGGACCGACGCTGTTACAGCCCGTTCAGACGGTACAGTTTCGGACATTTCATCGATTCGATAAAACTATCGAATCTCGCAGTTTCTTTTCGAGACCATTTTTTTTACTAGCAAAAATTTTTCTAAAGAATAACTTTTTCTTGAAAAAGCAAATTTTGAATCTATTTGTCCTCTAGTAAACCCCATCCGAGGCATATTTTGTCTTTTTTATTCTAAAATGCATATTCGTCCTAAATGATAATTTTATTAGCATATTTTAATATTTTTGGCATTATTATTAATAACACCCGGTTATAAATTCTTCTAGGCATTTAATATTTTTCTTATAAAAACAAGTGTTTTAAAATATCTAAACTTATAAACGCCTTTTACACTGTTTCTTTATTCTATTTTACTATAATAACATATTAAGGAATATTGCATATCAGTATGTATATTTGGTCAAAGGATGCTGCATATTTTAGAAAAAAACAAAACATTTTGGATTATGAGTTATACAGGGAAGAGCCAAGTGTTTTGACACAAAATTTCGAACACCCTGCAGAATAATTTAACTTAACAATTTTTTGGCAGTTTATTTTATTTTAAAGCCTTAACTCTTTTTAATATCCCTTTTTTTTCATATAAATATTTATAATTCAAAAGGATACACACATTTTTAAAGAAGTTAGTGAAATTTGTGTACCGGGTGTCAAGTTATAAATTCACACCTCCCTTCAAATTTATATTTTTAGGATAAAAAAATAATTAACTTATATACTTCTATAGTGGTTTATGTGTCAACCAAGAATTAAACATATTACACAACAGAGTATACAAATGTTCATCTATATGAATATTCATATCATCATCATCTATACATATACATATACATACAGTGTATCCATGGATGGACTTAACTATACCTGTAATTTTTTATTTAATTTTAATATTTTGAAAAAAGTTACTTTTTATAAAAACTTTTGCTTTATTTGAAATGCCAAAGGCTATAATAAAAATTGACCTTTAATATGTGGTTGAAAATCGCGAAAATGTTATTTTTAAAATTAAAAAAATTATAAAATATATTATTAAAAACATCCTGTTAAAAAGGATAAAAAAGTTATAAAAAGGTCTAATACATTTTTTCTTATTGCTTATTATTACTTAAAAAATTAAGTATTGACAAAAATAAACGTTCCTTTTTTATAAGTAATTAATTTATTATATGCATACATATCATGTAAAGTTAAAACGTATGTAAGTACCTAACTCAAATAGTTACGGTTTATTCAACAAAAATTAAAATGTTTAAATCTTTTTCATGCTATTTAAATAAGTACCTATTTGAAAAATTATTTATACCCGATTTTTTTATTTGCCAAAAGCAATATCTTCGTTATTTTAAATCTTCCTGTATATCATAGAGCAATTCTTTTTAACGCATTTATCAATAAAAAAATAACATTTTTTGTTGCTGAATTGTAAAAATATTTTTCTTTAGGGTTTTTTTAATTAACCTCTATTTTCTGTAGAAACCATAACCAATAGAAAAAGATAGTTATACACTTTTAATTATTTTTATATGCTTTTTATTCAGGAAATTTAAAAATTACATTTTTCTGCTGTTTTACTTTTCAAGGTAACATTTTTGCGGCTTGAACCTTTCGGTATATCGTACGGGAATTTTTATTTTAGCTTTCAGCATTTCATACGAAGCTAAAGTTTTTTTATAAAGAATACCTTTTCTTCGAAATATAAAAAATAAAGTTTTTACAATTATAGTTTAGTCCATCCGTGGACACGACAATGTATATCAGTATATCACACAACAGAGTACACAAGTGTTGATCTGGTATGTGACATGTTTAATTTATGGTTGACATATTATAAATAAAGTAACCACAAGTCCTGATTTTAGCGGCACAGTCCCGCTTTTTGGAGGACTGTCCCGCGTCCTGCTTTTTTTTTGCTTTAAAAAAATAAGAGGGAAAAAAATTCATCTTATGTCATTTTCTCCCATTTGTCCCGATTTCCATGATTGAAAATGTGGTCACTTTACACATAAACAACTATCTTATTAAACAAGAAAGTGTAAGGCACAATATTTTTTGATATTGTTAATTGTCTTTAAGTTGTTAATATGTATGCTTTTGTTGTAGCCTTGATAGTATCAAAATATATTGAGGAAACGTTGACATAATTTGAGAATTTGCCTCATTTCATGATGTCCTCTGACCCATTACTCTTTCTTGTGTGATGTTTAATGCCTAATTTAAATCACTTTTGGTTTGTTGGTAAAAATACAACAACAAGTGATTTAAACTGAGTTTACATTAACAATATCTTTAAACTCATAATAGCTGCAGCGAGTACTAAGATCTGTGTACTTATCATCGCTTTGAATATACACTAAACCACAATATTAACGCTCAACCAACACACAAAATTTACCCTATTTTTTTTTTTGTTATATATTTTTCGAACCTATGCATACAGTGTTGCGTGGTATAGGGGTAATTGGACAAAATTAAAATAAGCTGTTAAAATAAAAGTAAACTTTGTTTTTTATTTATTTTTAACTCTTGAAGCTTTTTACTAAAATAATGTTAAAAATATAAAAAGAAGAGTTTGCTCACAACTTTCCTCGCCCAAATTAGAAAAGCAATTAATAATAAAATAACTGAATTAATTTATACTTGTCTCATAACAAACAATAAAATAAAAGTATTTGCTCAAAAAACATAAAAAACAAGCTTTTAATATGCTAAATATTACACACTACAAATTGCTTAAAAATATTGAAAAAAAAACAAGTCTTCAGTGTACTAAATATTACATTACCTCTATTTTTCATAAATGACAAAAAGTTCAGAAAAATAAGTCAAAATCTAGTCAGACTGATCATCATCACTACTTGAGGAACTAGATAGCTCTAAGCCAAAAACAGATTCTACCAGTGTGTTCTGAGAATTCTCAATAATTATATACCCTTTTATTTCATTATCATACAAAATATTTTTATTTTTTTAGTAGATTGTCTATAAGAAGATAATTCTGGGTCAGAGGTCAGTAAAAGAGTTGAAATTATATCGGTGTTGGCATTTACCCGTGAAGTTTTTCGGCTGTTACATAATCTGATTTTTCTAAATTCTTTGTGCCTTGCTTCTAAAGCATCTTCCGCAAGTTGCCCAATAGGCAATTCAAAAAAATCAATTATGTCACAGCCATGCACAAGAACTTTGTGCACCGAACTTGGCATATAGTACCAGCTATATAAATGTAAGTATAACCTACGAGTGTCATTTAGCAAAAAGCGAAAATTGGTTAAATCGATTTTACAACCAGACGCCAAAATTCTTAAAATTAAATGAAATTTTTCAATTAGTTCTTTATCGATTCCGGTTATTTGAGAGCTTAAAACAGGATTTTGAAAAAAACGCCTGGCAGTATTGCCATCATTTGTGGAGCCATATCCTGGCTTTGGCTTATCAACTATAAGACCCATTTTGCTCTTAAAATTCTCCTGGATGGTCCTTTTTGTGTTTTCTGTAATTGCTTTATTTTCTTCGCCTTTCACTTGCCAAGTTTTAATTGGCAACCGGTATGCAATATGCAACAAACACTCAAAGAACCTGATCCAGCAATGGAGAGTTGATATGCCAAAACGGTAGTTTTGGGTTACTGGAGATTTATCTAAAACCATATCAGAGTTCATTTGTTTGGGAGTGGCTCCACAAATGATGCATTTTGAACATGAGTTTGTTTCGGACAAAATATTTGCTACACTTCCATCAAACATAGTCAAAATCATCTCGTAGGAAATACTTAAATCTTTATTTTCAATTGAAGTAGTATAAACTTTCAACTCGTTTATAGACATAACCATGGCATTTTCTTCTTGACGAACAACTTCAGGATTTTCTTTTATAAAAGCGAACTTGATGGGTCTGCAGTAAAACGTAGAATTTGTTTTTGGGTTGGACCAGATTACATTATTGCAGCTATCAACTAATTTTATTGGAACCAATGCCGTTAAAAACATATATTCATCTGTATTAGATGCCGATTCAAATTTTTGCTTATATAAACTGTGTCCCGAGCTGCCATCGAAACCCCACTTACAAATAAGTTTTAGGTTGAACACTTGACAAATATTTAAATTTGAAATATTAAGGATACTGTCTGTTGTTTTTGTAACAATTCTTGAAGACCAACTTCTGCAGATATTTCTGTTACGGTAATATTATTAGGTAAATATTTTTTTTGTTTGCAGTAAGGCACGGTAACTCGGGAAGCAATCTGGATGTAGCGCATTTACAACAGAACGTAAAGTGTTGTATTTTCTAACTGACAGATCAATATCATAAAAAAGAGCCAGTGCTTGCTTAGTACTCAAACATTTTTTTCAGAAGAAAAATTTTCATTAGAAGAATCCATAGAGTGTTCTGTAGCGAAACGCAATTCTTCAACGGTATAGTTTTTTAGCAAAGGCTCTACTCTCCGTTTCTTTGTTTTTAAAGAAGAGTCTTCGAATGATTTTCGAGGCCTTCCGATTAAGTTTCTTTCTTCTACATGACTAACTGAAGGCCCTTGGTTAACTTCAGTTATATCAACAGTGATAGATCCACTTAGCCATTGGCTGTGATTTTTTCTAACTGGCTGCGGGTTCGATGACTTTTCTGCCATAAATCCTTCATTTTTATACAAAACAAATGACTTTGGTCAATTAAATGGCTTTCTGTTTCACTGCAGATATCTTCATCAAGATTTAGTATTGATTTGATTTTCAAAAAATATTTTTTTCTTTATCATTTTGGTTGCTTACCAACCATTCTTCAAATAAAACTCTTTTTGGTATAGTGTAAGACATATCTAAAAAAATTAAGAACTAGAAAAGGGGCAGTTTGGGGCAGCAAAACAACATAGTGTAATAAAGTACATTAGTTGAGGTACTAATATACAAAAAATTGTGGAGGACATATGCGGACATTTTTTTAAAAGTTTTCTCAAAGATAGCTTAATATTAAAATATTGCTATTTTTTCATTTATTTAGTATTTAATATATTAAATAAGTGAGTATAAATCAGTACATACCTATATGTAACTAAGCACCTTTGGTCACTATAACACAATATAATATTTCCTACTAATACGCACAGAACCGGAGAAATACTTATTTTAAAGTATGGGTATTTTATATGGCGACAAAATAAACAAATTAAATGATAAAGTTTCGGAGCTCCGTTGTTTACACGAATTTTATTACAAAAAAAAAATATTTTTGATAAGTGTCTGCAGCTATTTTGTAAATAGTAGGGTACTTAATTTTATTATCGACCGACTTTTATTTTTGACTTTTGTCCATTAGGCGCAACACTGTGCTATGGTCCGATTAAGGTAGGACTTTTTTAAATTGAATACTTACTTTGTAAGAATTTCATCATGACCAATTTTTATTTAAGTTATATTTTCATATTACACGGGGTGCGGTAAGAACTATATGTTTTTTCACAAAAATTGGATCACCCTGTAGGCATTACTAGCAACTGTTACATATTGCAATTAATATCAGACTTTAGCCTCATATCTCCTCTATATTTGCGTTTTTTTTGTTCTATCTTTGTTACTTAATAAGATACACCGTTTTATAACTTAACATGTTTTTATTAATAAATTACTTTATTTATCTACACTTTCAAAAACAAAAACAGGGTAGCCTTTGGAATGTCAGAAATTATAGCTAAGTGTCAATTGCAGGGAAATGTCATCTGCCAGAGTGTAGATTTGTTTTGTAAAGACTGTATTATCATTTGATTTTGTCCTTGAAAATCGAACCACTACGCTCATTACATTGGAATAATTTTTTACTAATGTACGATAACGCAAGACCTACCACATATTGTCAACGAATATTATTAACAAGGGAAATATTGAAACCATAAATTGGCCTCTACATAGTCCAGATCTTAACCAGATGGAGCATCTGTCGGATATCCTGGGTAGAAAACTAAGACAACAGCAGCTCCCTCCAGTCTCTCTTAATGAGATAGAAACAATGGTTGTTGACCCTTGTAATAAGAATTCTCAGTATACCCCGCCGGGTGTGAAGCTGAAGTAAGAAGTAGGGGTGGTAGTATACGCTATTAATTCTTTCTTATTGTGCTAATTGATATTTTTTCTATCTTTATAAAAATGTCATTTAAATAAAGTTAATAAAGACATGTTAAGTTATAAAACGGTATATCTTATTAAATAGAAAAGATAGTACAATAAATGAAAAACGCAATCGTAAAGGAAACATGAGTCTAAAGACTGACGTCAATTACCATATGTTACGATTGCTAGTAATGCCCACAGGGTGTTTCTTAGAAAAACATATAGTTTTTAATACACCCTGTATAATGTGAAGATTTAACTTCAAACAAAAGTTGGGAGTATGATGAAATTCTTAGAAAGTAAACCATTAATTCAAAAAAGTCTTACTTTAATTAAAATATAGAACAACAAAAATAGGCAAATTTTAGGTTGTGCGTTAATATTGTGGTTCAGTGTATTTGGAAGTTTTTTTTTTAATAATATTAAATTATGTTTGCTTAGATTTTTATTCAAAATGATTTTTGTCTGATGGACTTTTATCTCTACATAAGGTTTCTATTTACGAGACCTCATTAGCGTCCAATTACGACTGAAAACGACGTCGCTTCTCGCCGACCGACCGATAAGCAAATTTTACAGTCCCAGCGTTTTCCGAGTGACGTTGAATGAAACCAAAATGCTACGCCTGTGATCTAATAAAAGCGTAGTTGCCCAACGATAAAAAAATATTTTTTTATCTGATTTGTGGCAGTTTTATACCGTCAACCAAGAAATATGTCCCAAAATTAAAATATTCTGTTTTAGCTTAACTTTTTGTCGTTATTTTACTTTTTATGACGTTATGTTTTAATAAGCCTTAAGTTTCCAAAATACAGGGTATTTCATTAAAAGATGGGTAGGTAGCATATCTTTTTAAACTGCTGGAAATTATTTTAAGGTCTCTAACTATACCCCTAGGGGGCGTAACAGTTATACTTGTGTATAAAAAAATCTTGAAAATTATCCACTACATAAATTAGAAAAAAAATGTCACGGTAGTAGTAATAAAACTCTGAATCTTTTTAATTTATCACTTTTTCTTTTAGGACGTATAGGAAAGCTGAAACTTTGTTGGTTTAAACGCTCATAATTTTGGTTTGCCTTAACAGAATTTAACAAACTATGTTTTGTTGTAAAGCGAACCTATACTAATGAACAAAAAATTTAACAATCTCCTTATTAATATTTGTTGGTCTCACTAGAGGATACTGTTTAACGAGTTTAGCGTTTTTTAAATATTTTTCTTATTATTTTAAATAAACTATTATAAAAGATATGTTCGGTATTAGTTTGGCGAATTCATTCAATTGGTGGTATTTATTTGGGTACACGCCAAATCGGATCGGTTTTCCCTAAACAAAATAAAAAAAAAACCCGCACAAAAAAAAAAAGAAAAATTTAAAATAAATAACTAAAAAACTAAATATTGACGTTTCGTTGGCAAGTCTGCAACCGATGTCAAGATAGTATTAAATAAAAATAAAAAAATTAAAAGTTAATTACTATTTAGGTCTAAAATTAACAAACCTTCTAGTTATTTATTTTTTTTTTTGGGTTTTTCGTTATTTTGTTTGAGGCAAAAAGATCCGATTTGACATGTACACAAATAAATACCATTAATTAAACTATTATAGTTATTTTGTTAAAAACGGAATCTACATTAAATTAACAAGAAAAATTTAAAACCCGCATATTGATATCTTTAATAGTTTCAAAGTTAATACTAAAGGAATTTCGGACTTCCATTGTCTTTATCTATAACTTTACACAACGTTTCGGGCTGTCCTATCTCTGTCCGTTTTTAACTGCCAGTTAATAATATATAAAATACATAGGTAAAGACAATGAAAGTCCGAAATTCTTTTAGTATTACCGATGATGAATCATTTTCTACCAAGTTTCAAAGTTATTGCAAAAACAATGTATTTAATTAAATTCGTTATAAACACACACATTTTTAAAAATGTTATGATTAAGAATGCTATGACACCTTTTATCCTTTACAGGAGACGAAACTTGTTTACATTTGATTACGATCAGACATTAAAAATTTCTCCGATTTGACTGGACTATTTGCTTTCAAGATAATTTTGCTTAAGTCATAGGGCAAGCGCTAGTGCCACTTTTGCTATTTTATATTTAAGTCTTGGCTTTTGCCATGCTTGCATTTATTTGTTAATACAATTTTTACTGGTAATACTATATAAGAATATCGTCTAAACTTTAAGGTGATTTTGATATCAGAATTCTATAGTTATTATTATGTTCATATTAAATTATCATTATATTTAATTATTTACAGGTTTTTCTTTTGTTTTAAATCACGGAAAATTAACTAAACAACCCGACAACGTTGCTACGGGCCATAGCCTCCAAGCGGGCTCGGATTGGCTAGTCTCATAGCATTTTTATCACTTCTCATGCGCCATTAGTTGCAGCGTTGCCTTGTGAAAATAGTTGTTTTGGTGATTTTCTCAGTTTTTCATGTGTCTTATAGTGTTTTTGTGTAAATTATTGGACAATATTACCGACAATATGGTTCGTGAATGCCAAGTATGCAAAAAAATAG
Organism: Listronotus bonariensis; assembly: GCA_014170235.1. Taxonomy (NCBI): domain Eukaryota; kingdom Metazoa; phylum Arthropoda; class Insecta; order Coleoptera; family Curculionidae; genus Listronotus; species Listronotus bonariensis. The sequence continues at coordinate 45,852 of JACEGR010005966.1, read as the reverse complement.
ACTTTTTAAACCCCAATGTGTCATTTCACAAGTAGGTAAACATATGTTTGTTTTGCAATTCATTGGCGTCGCATCGTTGCTGGCGTAGTCTGTTAGTATTTATTTCTTTATGAGATATAGATGAGATAACCTTTGTGTTGTTTTGTAAATGCTTAAATTCAGTCAAAAACAAAGTGCATATCACAAATATTACCCAAAATCTAAAATGGCAAATTTGGATAGCATAAACAATTTTTAAAATAATTTTCTCATAAATGTAATGAAAGTAAAGTATATTTGTGTCCAGTAATAATAAAAAAATTGAATGCTTGTTCGCTAAAGGTTAAAGCACACAAGGCGCTTAGGTCTCGGTACTCTCACGGACAGATCAAATAATTTACATGCATTTTAAAAGAATTACCTTGAATGATGTTTAAATACCATGTAAGATATTTGATCGGTCCTTGAGCGTACCGAAACCTGAGCGCCTAGTGTGCTTTGACTTTATAAATCACGAACTAGTTAGTGCAAATCGGGTATTAACATAATTAGTTAGTTCATTTATAAGTAAAGTATGTGTAGAATGGCGAATGCGCAACCGAATGTAAGGGTTGGTAAAACATCAAGTCTTTTTAAAGGAATGCATATTATTTTGTATGATTAATAGATTAGAATACTTTTAATACCATAATAATTTGAAATAAAAAGATCATGATTTTCAATCTATTATTTAAAATATTCTGAATTTACCATGTCTAGTTAGTTACTAACTAAAATTTCTTGGTTCATATTTTACATTGCAAGCACAAAAAAATGCCATAAACTAGCAAGCAAAATAAAATGGCGTCCAAAAATTAGGAATATACGTTTTTAGTGATACAATCTTTTAAATTAAGCTACCTATCCAGTTTTTATTCTATATTTTATTTATTTTTTAAATGTTTATTTCTTTATTTAAAATAAAAAAATAAACACATATAAAAGGGGATTTATCAGTATAAAAGGGTTAGGCGATGTCTGGGATAATTTTCGCTCATGTTTCTTTACGTCATCTAAATGACCAATTGGGCTTTAAAGAAGTTTCTATTTAAAAAATAAATACATAAGACAATCATCAATGTCTATGTCATAAATAATCAGTAACCCCACATTCTTATAAACAAAATGAAGTTTTTTTTGAGAATGTGAGGTATATTTTTATATCCATGTTATAAAACGTAAAATTATACATACCCAAAGCTTATTTAGATAAGTTTTATAAGTTTATCTAAAACAATTTTATTTGGTGTTATTTTTGCTTATTTTATTATTGCCTTAGAATGGCACACCTCTGGCAATCGAAATGCACTTCGTCATTATATTATTTACAGTGTTGCCAACACAAAGGTATTTGTAAACAAAGGCAAATTATTTTGATTTGTTTTCTTTGTCACACACGTTTGTGTTTTCATGTTTAGTATTTTAATCATGGCAACAAAACAAACGGCATTTTAGCATTGAAAAAACAAGTAATGTTTGGTCTGTTGTGAATAGTCCAAATAAAACCTATTTCTTAATTTTGTCTCAATTTAAATTAATAATTTTAATATTAAAACTAACTACTAATAATAATAGAATTAACAAAAATAATAACCCCAATAAACCTATTTATACGACTTTCCGTTACATACAATTTTAATAATATTGTTATTATCAAATGAATTTGAAAAAATAACAAAGAAATTAAAGCTCTTGTTGCTCTTTTTGTTACTGTAAATTGTTATTGTTTTTGGTAGTTCTATTATTGAGTTATTAACAAACTAATATAAATATTGAAATTTTTGGTACCTTATTTATTGGTGGTAAAATTATTATTAAAACAATGTTTTAAAATATGTTTTTTAAAATTTAAAATCTCAATTGTTTAGTAACAAACGTTAATAAATAAATTTAAAACGAATAAGGATATTAATATGAAATTTTCGGATTTTAATTGAAAATTCGATTAAGATTTCATTTTTACTAAACTAATTATAGCATTCGATATAAAATTTATAATAATAATATAAAAAACGCTAAACTAATAAAACAATAAAAGACAATATGATCAGGGTTGACTTTTGTAATCAGTAAAGGTTCTTCTTTAACTCTTAACGACAGAGGTGCCCTTTTTAGGACTTAACCACAGAGTACGGATTATTTTGACCAGCTGTTTTTTGGACCATACAAGGACAAAAAAACTTTTTTTTGTATTTTTGTATATGAATGTATATGTTCTATATTTTTTAGTTGTATTTAACACAGTTTTATTTGTTCCTAAATATAACAACGATAGATATTGGTAAAGTTATTTATATTTTTAAACTTTTGTCAAATGCAACAAAAAAAAACATTTTCCCCTTATTTCATACCAAGCCGGATTCACCGGACAGCGCGATAAAAAATTATATGGAGCCTTTGAGTTCGCCGACTTTCCAGATTCTTCACGTGTGAAAGTTATAAGACTCCATTTACTTCGATAGCGTCGGTCCGTCGCCCGTCTCCCGCTAATGTGAAAAGGCAGTTTTATGGACATAAAAAAACTGCAGCAGGCTCTTTTTAATCATCGGAAAAAAATACATTAAAAAAATATTAAAAATACCTATAAATTAAAACACTAAATACCCTTTTATCCATTTGTAGCGATTTTTACCATTCAAGAAATTACTATCAAAAACGCTTTTGACTTTTTAATTTCTTCTTTTTTTCTTTGTCTTATTTGTTGACCTGGATCTCTAAGTCAGTATCATGATCCGAACTAGGCATGACCTTACTCTGGCAACCCCCACTTCTTCCACTCTGGCTCCTTTTTCTTCGACCCCGCCCCACCCTAGGCCCCTCCCACTTGGTTCCTCCCTAACCAATGTGATGGCTCGACCAATAGAATTCGGCCAATAAAATAAAACCTGTTTCTATCTGACCAATAGGGCCTGACCAAAAATCATTCGACCAATAGGATTCGATTAAAGTATAATGTTAAAATGGCGGATCAGATTACGAAGATAAACGGCGCGCGCCACATGCAGAGGTTAGGCAACCATGCGCTCTACGCCCTCTGACATAACCTTTAACTTATACAAGTATATCTTAAGGTCCTACGCATGCGCAAAAAATGACGTCAACATAACCTAGAAATTTTGGGTAAATCGTCTTGTTGGTATGATTAAAACGGTTGACATAACCTAAAATTTATACGGATAAGCCTTTGCCTCACGTCTAACGCCTAGGGCTCCGGGCCCTACGATAACGCCCCATGCCTTCGAACTTGGCTAGAACCCGGGGTCTCACGATCACAAGGTGCAGTAAAGTTAGCTTCATACACTTACGTCATATATATTACGTTTAACTTTTAAGTGGAATTGTCAACATAACCTTAAACTTATATGAATATATCTTAGCGTCTTACGCATAGGCAAAAAAACGACGTTACAAACGCGCAGTAATTTCAAGGTCAAACTTGTCACGTGACAAACGTCATGCGTCAAACCTGTCATGTTAATCATTGGCCCCCACTCAAGAAAATGAACCTGCAACCAGGGCCGTATTATCCATTAAGCTGACTAGGCTACAGCCTAGGGTACCATAAAAAAAATAGGCGCCAGACAGGGGAGTAATAGGCGCTAGAGAGGGAGTTTTTAAAAAGTTTAGGTTGAGGGGGAATTTTTGGTGAATAATTTTTAATTAATTAAGGTGCTTTGGAATAAAATAGGCGCGAAAAGGAGAGAATGACCCTTTTTTTGGTCATCAAATTTTATTTCGGGTGGTGAAGTAAGGCGCCTGGCACTCACAATAGGCGCTACGAAGGAAAGGACCTTTTGTTTTTTTTTGTTGCTCTTCAAACATTTTTTGGTGGAAAAATAGGCGCTCCGGCAAATCTAGCCTAGGGCGCTTCAAACAGTTAATATGGCCCTGCCTGCAACTAAGCCCTGGGCTCAAGCGCGGGGGCCTTAATGCCTAAAATGACAAGTTTGATGCATGAATATTTTAATAATAAGTCAAGTGTTTTCTTTATTAACTTGGGTTGTAACTATCCATCTATCTATCTATCTATGTAACGGAATCTTTGAGCCTAATTTTTACCAACTTCCAGCTATTCGATTTCTTTGAAACTTTGCACACGTATTAAGGACCCATGACAATGCAATAATCTGTTTATTCATAATCTTTAACTGCGTAACGGTATACCCAAGTAAATTTCTAGGTTATGATAATGTCACTTTTTGGGCATGCGTGTCACGTCTTTTTTTGCGTATGCGTAAGACGCTAAGATAAATTTATATAAGTCTGAGGTTATGTTAACAGTTCCACCTAAAAGTTTGACGTATTATATATGACGTAAGTGTATGAAGCTTACTTCACTGCGCCTTGTGATCGTGGGGCCTCGGGTTCTAGTCAAGTTCAAAACTGTGGGGCGTTATCGTGGGGCCCGAACTCCTAAGCGTTGGACGTGGGGCGAAGGCTTATCCGTATAAATTTTAGGATATGTCAACCGTTTCAATCATAACAACAAATCGGTTTGCCAAAATTTCTAGGTTATGTTGACGTCATTTTTTTGACCTTAAAATAGACTTATATAAGTTTAAGGTTTTGTCATAAGGTGTAGAGCGCATGGTTGCCTAACCTTAGCACGTGGCGCGCGGCGTATATCTTCGTAATCTGATTAGCCATGTTTAGACTCACATCTAATCCTACTGGTCAAATAATTTTTGGTCAGGCCCTATTGGTCAGGTAAAAACCACAGGTTTGATTCTATTAGCCGAATTCTATTGGTCAAGCTATCCCATTGGTTAGGGAGAAGCCAAGTGGGACGGGCCTAGGGTGGGGCGGGGTCGAATTGGGAGGAGCCTAAGTGGAAGTAGGGGGTTGCCAGAGTAAGGCGATGCCTACTATCCGATCTGATTTGATATCGCTGCCATTATAATCCACTTCTTGCGTCTATTTTAGCGAAGTATCGTGAAAGTATTCTAATGTTTATAATTTTTTTAAGATCGTTAAGTAACAATTTACAAGCAGTTTTTAAATGGAAAAAGGGCAGAAAAGCAATAATTTAATGTATCTCAGAAATGAAGCAAGTCCGGATTTACGTATATAGAAACTTTTTTCATAAACAATAAACATACATAAGAAATCACTCCTTAAGTTTTGTGCCGTTGTTTGGAAACCCTGTATATTATATTATTTTTGTTTTGTATTTTTAGGTTTCTTTTTAAATTTAAAGATAACTTTTGTTTTTTTTTTTGATGCTGTCAGTTTTTTTAATTTTTGTAAAACTCTTTTTTATTTTTAGAAAATAGAAATTTCATTATTTTTAAAAATTTTATCAATTAGGTGATAAAAAATTGTAACATCAAAGACCTTCTTTTTTAAATATTTGCTCTGGTTACCCCAAACAAAAATACAGGTAAATAAACCAAATGTAATTTAAATTAATCAGGCTACTAAACTGATTAAAATGTTACTTTAATAAAAAACATGTTTTATAAAGGACCAGTTTACTTTTATATACATGTTTTAAATGCAACGGCATTATCATACTTTATATCAAATTTTTGTCATACTGTTGTTTACATGACATGTCAAAATTGATTTTTATGTTATTAAACATAAAAGACTAGTGGTGGAGTGGATTAACCTTAAAAGCTTTTTAAATTAATTAAAAATACTTTTCCATGAAGCATGAAAATGGCCTAATATCTTTTAGGGGCAATAAAAATCTATACAATACTAAAAAGAATCAAATGAAGCAACCTAAAGTTAACTTTGCCTTGACACTTAAAGTAGCACTGACAGATATTTTAAGGTAATTTTTTACCACCAATAGACTCCTACCTTTTATTTGGGGGTCAAATTTGCATACAAAAAGTTTACCCTATGGTATTACTGTTTAGTTAGTCAGTTAAGTTAGCAAAAATTAAATTATTTATACCAGCTAATTAACCATCACATGCAGTGGCGTTTCGTAACCAAAATTAGGCGTAGTTACTTTTTAACAAGTTCTACAGTTTTACGGGGCCCCTGATTCACAAGCATCTCTCATATCGGTATTTTTCTTATATCACATTCCGTAACTACACCTTGCCGCGAGGCCACTCCAGGCGCGAGGCCGTAGGCGACCGCCTACATCGCCTACGCCTAGCTACGCTACTGATTTCTGATGCTTAACTTGTAAGTACTGTTAAATGCAGACTTTTCATAAGGCTGTTATTTATGTAATAAGAATATTTTATCATCGCAGAACACAAAGGTAAAAAACGACAAAGTACTTATAACCGGTTTTTGTCAATGGCCCTTTTTTTGTCACGAAATAAATGTACTTTAACAATAAGAGATAAATTCTTTATTATACGATAATATATCAAGACAAAAAACATATGCCATTTTAAACATAAGCAACGGACTGCACGTAGGTCTCTCTAGATTTTACAACAAAAACGTGAGGAAATTTTATTTTCCCACTCTAAAATATCCACTGAAACCAAGTAAAAAAACCTGAACAAATTTTTTTAAAAGTAATAAAGATAACTTTTTGATACCTTGTATGTGGCAAACAATTAATTTTTAAATGTGCGTTAAACCATTTTATTGTGGAACAAGGAATCTGTGATAGAATTTTGTCCTTACTTTTTATAGACATTATAATGAAAATTAGTTTTTTTATTTCTTTGTTTATAATTATAAACTTATATTAAAAAAGCCAAAAATGGCCCCACTAACCAAAACTAAGTAACATTACCACTTTACCCTTATAATTTTAAACTTTTCACTTCGGAGAAGCTGTTAATATTTACTACTTTACATATATATTACCTATAATTTATCTTTATTATTAATTCTAAAAAATAGATAATAAAAAATGTAAATTAATTATGTGGCTGAAAATGTAATACAAAGTAAATATGTAATAAAATTTCACTATTTATGCTTATCATGTTTTTTTTAAATAAAATTACATGCCGGTTTTATACCTTTAAACACATTGAATCATATGGTAAATAGTGACTATTATGGAAACGTGTAAAAATTCTATGCAGTCATAAAATCACGTCTAATCTTTACATTAGGTTATTATGTACATGTCCCTTCGCAAATAACACATATAAATAATAAGCTTTTATCTAATCTATGGCTATTCATATGGTAATGGCTTTTAAGAAAACTGTATTTTTTCTAAGACTCTAGACCTCTTATCATTTGCTTGGATGCACCATAATAAAGTACTTAATTTATGAACGTGATAGAGCATAGATTTTAAATAAAATAACATATTTTTATCAAGTTAATTCTATTAGGGAGTATCGGAGGTCGCCGCACAATCCTTATACAAATTGGTATTTAAATAGGTTTGCAAAAATTTCGCAGTTGCATAGAGTAGTTTTTAATGGGACCGCCGGCGGTTTTTATCAATTATAAGAGTAAAATCGTCGTCCTGAAGTTTTTTTTTATTTTATATATATAAAAACCGCCAAAAATTTAAATTAATTTGTAATTTCCGGCGGTTTTTATTTGTTTTCTCAGTGAAAGCCGCCGTCCGGCGGTTTTGCTTATAAAAACCATTAAAGACCGCCAGAAAATATTAAAGCAGTAATAGTAAATATTTTTCCGGAACTTCGTGTTTTTCTTTTGTGACTCATTTTTCGTAGTTTTGTTTTCAGTTACACTGAGAAAACTGTTTAATAACCATAATTAAAATTTTAACAATTTCTATTACATTTTCTTACTTAAAATCAAAAATTGAACAATTTTATGCGGTTATTTCGGAAACTATGTAGGTAAACTAATTATTATTTTGATGATCATGACATTAAATTATGTTACAGACACGGTAAGAGGTATTAACGTCAAAGCATTTGTTTGCAAGGCCTACTTAAAAATACCTTTAAAAAAATATAAAAAACGTAATTTTTATTTTAACCAAAATTTAAACTATGACATGTGATACATACACATAATTTGTAATTAAAAATGGTATCAGATACAGGGTGTACTTTTTTTGAGCCATATAAAAAAATAAAGTTGATGATGGTTTCTTGAAAACGAAACGTCGGATATAAAATATAAAAACACCATCATGTAGTAGCTAAAAAGTACCAATGAGAAAGTGGTTTTAGTTTTTCCCATCTCTTTAAATAAAGTCAGAAAAAAATAAAATCGATTTAGTTAATTTTTCGTTTTTGCCAAATATCTCAGCAGGCAATGAAAATTTTTCCAGTTTTTAAACGGCATGTAAATAGGCTTTAAAAAACACAACTTTTTCCTAATTTAGCCTAAGCTGTATCTCCAATAGGTACTGAGATTCCCATGCTTAAGATCCTTATCTTGGACACATTGTATACCCACCTCCTTCGGTGTAAATTAATAATTAAAATAAGCTCTTGAAGTTTAATGCAAAAAAAGGAAAAAATACATAGAAAAACGGGGTTTCAAAAGGTAAAAATCAACTATTGTGTGTCACTTTAGCTTCAACTTAGGAATGGTGTGCAAAAACAATGGCGAATATAGTGAAAATAAGGATAGTTTGTTTTTAACTTTGATAATGGATCTCTTGAAAACAAAACGTTTTCAGCCAATAATTCTTTGAATTTGTGATCTGCGCCCCATCAAAACCCCGTATACCAATTTTGGTCAAAATCCGGGACAATAAATAACATTACTTTTTATTGTTCCATTTTTAAAAATAAAAGTACTTTATTCTTGGTCATTATCAATATTTTTAGTTATAATTCGCCCTATACCTGTAAAAACATAAAAGTTAAATTAAAACATTTGGTAACTCGTTAACAAATTTACAACCGTCATCTTCATTTCCGTTGTTGGTCAAATTTTTCACAACTTTATAAAATGAAAGCTCTTTTAGCTCTTCCCAGTTTAATCCAAAATATTTTTATACGAAGGTTCTCACGTCTTTTAATTTAAATTGACTTATAGAAGCACAAGAAAGATTAATAACAGGACATATAGATTTTGTATCTGCCGTATTATCCACTAGGCCGACTAAGTTAAAGCCTAGGGCGCCGTGCAGTAGCGTAGCTACTATGGGGCCAGGCAGGGCAGTGCCCTGGGGACCCCTAACTTAGGAGGGCCCATTGGAGTTGAGAGGGGTCATCGGGCTTAGTATTGAAATTTTTGGAGTGGTGGTCAGTATATGAAAATGTTTAAAAAGTGTTTACATAAGGACTTTTTTTTCCTCTTCACTTTTTTTCTTGTTCCTCGACAATTTTTGGGCCCTTTTCAGGTATTTGCTCCAAGGCCCTGGTGACCTAGCTACGCCACTGGCGCCGTGTGCTTTAATAGGCGCCACACAGGGAAGGACGTATTTGCCTCCATGATTGGCATGTAAAAAGGAAGGAAACTTTTTTCTTTTTGCTCTTCAAGTACAAGGCTACTTGGTTTTTAAGACTTATTAAGTCATATGGTTAAAAAGGAAAAACCCTTTTTTGGGCTCTTTAATTTTATTTCTGTTGGGACCCCGAAAGAGTTAATCCGGTCCTGAGTATTTCTGAATGTATATGGCTGTATTTAAATTAGTGTTATGTACTCCTCCACGTATGATTTTTCGATTTCGAGAATGGGTTAAATACAATGTTTGATTGCTTAAATAAAAAACTCCAGTATGTTCTAGGTTTTAGATTGGGTTTAAGTAAAAAACTTTACTAAAGTCTTTTAAAAGACGTACTAAGAAGAATGTCAATACTTTTGATTTTTAAACTTTTTAAACCATAACAAAGATTTGAAAAGACGTAAAATAATAATCACTTTATAAATTACGTGCACTTATTATGCGCGATCCGATTGGTAGTACGGGATTTTGCCGGTTTTGTTACCAAGAGTTGCTTGGAGATAGCCGGTTCAAAACTAACCTCTGGTGCAGAAAACTAAAGTAGGGCGCGAAAAATGTATTAAAATTTTAAAGTATTTTATCCAACACTTACATATAATATCTACATAATTGATCAGATTTTGAGGATATAAAGTGTACTATAAGTCACTAGTGAGCTAAAGTACCCTTTAGCTCACTAGTGAATTATAGACAATACAAAATTTTGTTGCTGGTGTTGACAATGACAAGTAACAAATAATAAATGACGTTTTCAAATTATTTTCGATATTAAAAACGATTATATACGAAAGTGTTGGATAAAATTTTGTATTAGACACGTGAGTTATTACATATAAGTCACTTAAGAAAATTACCTCTCTCGCCCTTCGGGCTCGAGAGTTAAACTTTTCTTGCGTGACTTATATGTAATATAACTCACTTATCTAATAAATAACTATAATTTTAAACGATTGTTCTAAACAGTACGGAGTATGAAGATCTACAAAAATGAGTTATTAACTTAATTTTCTCAAAAATGTGGATTGTCGCTTTTAATTCTAGGCCCCTTATTTAAGTTTAGGATTTTTTTTTATTTAGGCTTTAGACTTTTAATGCCTGGGCCAGCAATGAAATATACTTTATAATTATTACCCTCTTCAAGACCCATTCAGTTGGGTTCCTATTGACGAGTCTACCACGAATATGTATACCGTCATATATGGAGCATCCTGTCAATTTTGACATGTTTTGAATGCAAGACTGGGCGAACGCGTCACTTTCTTTGTCGCACAAGTTTACTACTATGTTTTACATGCAATTTTACCTCTTATACCATTTTTGGCAGAAATTTTAAAAATATATGTAGAACATTGTGGTAAACTTATATCTGGAGAATGGCGTCCGACAAAACTCTCAATATTCTTAATTCCATTTAAAGAACAGCTGTTCGTCTTATTAGTTATCCTATACTTACTTTTTTTAACATGTCTTTATTAATAACTAAATATGGTATTTACAATCACATTAATCACATTTTAACATAATACTAGTATAAAGGCACCGGCCAGGGAGGTCCCCCTCAGTGTCTTCTTATTTGGCCCATGTAACATAAATGGGGTTGAATGGAATCCCCTGTGGTAAAATAGTTATTGTGTTGACTTTTTACCAGTCCAGCTTTTCCGGCCGTAACCTTTAAAAGCTGTTATACTGTATTTTTTACGTGGTTTATCTTGCTTACTCAAATACTTCCTCTTCTTGACTATCGTTGGACTGTAAGGAATCTATCGCTCTTATTATACGTACTTTTACGGCTTCTGCTTCGAGGAATTTCCACTTGTAACTCTTAATAGAAACTAGACAGGCGTTATTGAGTTGATATGTTTCATTCATCACCTATTTAGAGAGTCCAAGTAGGTGCTGGCTCGTTGAACCTTCTGAATGGTCCAGCTGTAGCTAGTTCATCTGTTTTTTACTGTCTTTTATGTACTTTGGGAATTTTTGATAAATGACTTTTTAAAGTATGTTGGACCTAATATTTTAGTACCTAACATTTATATTATTATATTGTTGCATTCTTTATAGTTAAGGAGTAAACATATTAACTCGGGTATAATCTGCTGAGGTATTTAAAAGCACTCTGTATTATACACTTTCCTTCTTTTGATTCTTTAAATGGGAGTGCTTGTTATAAGTTTTAACGTTAAAATTTTAATTTGAACAAATTGTTAGGTACATATACATATATTATACTAGACTAACAAGATACTTACCTATTACCAAGAACTATTTCTAATAGTGTAGAGACTACTTAGAAAATATAACATCTTCCGCACCATGTCAGGAAATGTATGCGAAAAGATTACACGTATTATGGTTTTAAGAAGTTACTTAACCACAATTATTTTAGCCACTTTTACATAGTTAAGCGGTATTACTATTATGCCATTTATGTAGATTACAGAGCACCAAGAACCTGTGGTCAAAAAGATCGCAACAAATAAGCATTTAATTGTTATAGCAAAATAGTAATTTATGTAACAAGTGCATAAAGTGTTTTTTTACGAATGGGAAGTTTGACAGCAATCCCCTGTGTAAAAAGCAAACACTTTATGCATGTGTTACATAGTATATTTTTCCACGACCGTATAAAAATTTCCCAAAATACCATTTTCCCAAAATACCGTTTTATTTATCTAAACTTATTAATTTTAATTTTTGCAGCACAGTCATTATATTGCTAGAAAAAATAATAGCCTCCTTATTTTTAAAAAGACCATAATCCTCTTCATAACTGTGCATTTATTATTTAATTTTAGAAAATTGTATTTACTTGTTTTTTGTAAAAATAATACTAAAACAGTATAAATTCCATTTTAATTTCTTAGTCATCCAAACTCAATTTTACTATTAACTTTCAATAACTCCTATTAAATTTATTTGCAAATGTCAAATTTTAAAACTAGTGACACATGAACTAAAAGAAATAATGACGAAATCAAAGGTAACCTAACCATTTGGTCCAGTTTATGTTGCGTTTACTGTTACATGGCATAAATTGATAATTAAGTTAATTGTTGTAGGCACTAAAACAAAACACTAATTTAAAGTGTGAAGAAAAGCTTCGAAGTGTTAAAAAAGTTACGTTTTTTAACACTTTATGTAGTGTACTAGGATGGAGTACATTAACTTCATGTAAACGATTAAAAAAACAGGATTTTTTTAACGGCCGTGGAAAAAATAATAGTTAATCAATTTTGCTTGTCAACTTATCAAAGAAAACATTTAAAAAATTAAATTAGCAACCATTGCAAAATTTTAAATACTAAGCAAATAGGTATTATAAATTATTATTTTCTTGCTTGCTTGCTGGAGTATGGCGTTGCTGATCGGCAATTGCCAATTATTATTATATAAAAATATTTATTCGACTAAGGTTTTGGGTATATAAAATTAAACGGTGCACAGTGCAACGATCAATGCAAAACCAAAATGATTAAATTGACTAAATAATCATAGCCCAAAATCATAAATTTTTATGTCCATAGAGTAGTCCTTATTTAGGATATGTTTAATTTTTTTTACGATAGGCCTAAATTGCTTTCAAATATAATGGAAAAAGTTCTGTTATTATTTTGGAATTTTTTGGGTTATGCAGTAATGAACAGATCATATCGACACATGATAATTCTTGTTTCAAATTTAACGCTTTGCAAAAAAAAGTATGCTATGATTTTTTGCTAACTTATTTGGTTCAAATATTTATCGATGTTAAAAACATTAAATAACAACATAAAAACATAAAAAAGTTGCGTCGATGAAGCATTTTGTCCTCCTTCTCAGAGACAGCTTCGACTTTGATAAAATGTTCTTTAAACTTTTTGGTTTTTTATGTAATTTAAAATCGGAAACCTCTTGGAGAAGAAAAATAATTATTTGTTTTTTACATAATAAACAGTGTTTCTACGTCACTGATCTGTCTACGTAAGTTAGAGCCACATGGAAATCTTTTTTATTATTATTTTACAAGAAAAAGTTATTTTTATAAAAAGTTCTGCATGGTCATTGAATTGTATTGTATTGTAACAGTCATCTTCGAGGTTTGCCCAAAAATTTAATTTTTCGTTAAGAGTAAAGTAACTGTATTTTCCCTAATATCAAAAATTGGTATAAAAAATATTGTTTTAAATTAATAATTACATCTAAATATGCCATTTTGTTTATAAACAAATTTTTGATTTTTTTTATTTATTTCTCTGCGATAATGGTGAAAATTTAGGTTGATACATTTGGGCAATACATTTCATGATTATAAATTTTGTAGGACAATCTTAAAAAATCAAAATTACATATTCAAAAGTTCTTTTTATTTTAAAAATATGTTTTTATGACACTCGTCGATATTAGCAAAAATACTGGTATTTTACTCTTATTAGGCAAAAATTACAGTTTTAGCCAAATCTCGTAGATAACTAATACAATTTAACATCTGATAATTGCTTTTAGGTTTTGAACCATGCAGAATTTTTATAGAGGATAACTTTTTTCGCAAAATTAATAATAAAAAAGATTTCCATATGACGCCAACTTCCGTAACAGATCAGTGAGGTAGACACACTGTATATTGTTTAAGAAACACAATAATAATTATTATCTCCTTAATGAAGTTTTATGACTTTGAATAAAATAAAATATACAAAAATAAACAAAAAAACCCTAATAAAATCGGAGCTGTCTCTGAGGACTTTAAAAAATGCTTCATTGACTCGAATTTATGTTTCTCTTTTATTATTTGATGATTTTGACATCGAATAACTGTAGAACCAATTAAGTTAGCAAAAATCAGAAGATGCTTTTTGGTAGAGCTTTTAATAATTTGCAACAAGAATATTCATGTGTTGATATGATCCGGTCATAAGTGCATAATCTAAAAAATTTCAAAGTAAAAACAGATTTTTCCATGTTAATCCCTTTTAAAACTTTGGCTGTGGTGGGGGCCGGGTTGTCTTTAAATTAAGATCTACTATTTGGCATTTTTTATTTATTTGAATCTGATTTAGAAGTATTGTAAAAAAATTCAAACATATTTTAAATAAGATCCACCCTAATGTCCATGCATCATTGAAATTTATAATTAATAAAAGAGTATTATAAAATATAGACGTATTGTAGCTATAGTTTATAAACAAATGCTATTTTGACTAAACTGCAAATAGTTGTACAAAGAAAATAGTGTTTTTAACAGTCTTATATATGATAAAGACGACAAACACAAGTTAATTTTCTAAGAAATACCTATATATTAGGGTTCTAAGTATTTGATGTCCATTAATTTTTTTTTTAATTAACTATTAAAGCAGATTCTTGCTTATTGCTTTTATAAAAGCGTGTTTACAGAGAGGGGTGTCCCAACTTTGATATGACAGTAAACAGCTGATATTTCGACGTCATTGAAATTCTTTTTTTTTTAATTTAGTTTATACAATTGTTATAGTCTTTTTAATCTACTATTTACTCACAAATATAAACACGATTAACACCTTATTTACAAAATACTAAAGAAATAACGACATTTTTTTAAAAGGATCCCTTTGACGTCACATCTATCAACTGTCAAATGAAAGTTAGGCCACCTTGTCTCTAAGCACCTTGGGTTTATATCAAAGACATTATTTAAAAAAGTTATCGCTACAGGTTACTAACAAATTATGGTCAAGGTTATATTTAAATTTTAGAAAATAACCTTAAAATTTGTCAAATACCCTGTATAATGGTAACCCCTTTGAATACATGCTAAGGGTAGTTAATTAAATGTGTATATTTGAATGATACAAAATAGATTAAAATTGTAATAATTTTTTAAAGTTTAAAATTTAAAAACTTTCCACGGCTTTATTAATAAAATTTAGGAAAAGATGTTGATATATTAGTATTGTAATAAAGAATAAATAAATAAATAAAAATTTACATTATACAGGGTGAAACAAAAATGTTAAAATTTATTTTTTAAGTAACCCTTTACCAATACCTTTGTTTAGATATTAGTTTTAATATAAAACAATTCTTATCCGGTAAACAGATGGGTGATAGTTACTTTCTGTTCGGATCTTAGGCTATTTGTTTTGACAAATTCTCTAAGATATTAGAAAAAGTATAAAAGAATAACACAAATTTTTTGCTATTTTGTAATAAACTGAATGTAGATTAAAGCTCTCATACTTAGTTTTACAAAAATTTAGAAATCTTCTGAAAACAAATCCTTTTTACTTTGCTGACATTTCCTATGGTGATCCTTTTAAAGCTTGAATTTTGGCAAATAGAACTAGAAAACAAGTCGTAAGAGAGCTAATTATGAATGATTTAGCATCCAAGACGCTGACGATTTAAAAGAAATTACTAGAACTCGAACTCGTTATAATGAATAAACAGTTTGTTTCATATAATTTATAGCTGGTCTCCAGTGACAAATTAATTCCTCCTAACTATTGATCTTTTTTATCCCACAAAATTAAAAAAATATATATAAAATATTAGTTTATTGGGTTAATTCTATAGTTTTTGAATCAGGTACCAGATTTATATTATCCACCAATATATACAAAGTAAGACAAAACTATAATTTTTTTTTAATTGAATAGCCTGTATATTCTAATACCAGTTAAAAGATTGTCCCATAAGCTTTACAAAAATGCTATATTAGATATATCTTTCATTTATTGTAGATGAGTATATTAAGAGTGTTCAATAGTGTCATAAGCTTGCTGCACTATGCGGTAACCAAATTATTAAAATGTATTACTTATTAGTTAGATATAACATCACATTTTTAAAAGAAAGTACAGCAGCGTTAAAATATATATGAATGGTTTTAAAATAGTGGGTGTCTCTCCTCTAGGTTTACTAAAAATATTTTGGTTGTTTTCGAGACTGTTTCTTTAAATTTGCGCTGTTTCCAATAACGTTTCCTGTGAACAACAAGCAACAAGCTTCTGACCACTTTATTACATGTTCTTCAGACCAAACGTGGTCAGCGATTCCAGTCTTAGATGTTTTGCCTTTCTGAGTATGATGTTTATGTTCCATAATTCTTACATTGAGCGGGCGTTTTGTTTCACCAATGTACGACTCCCCATATTTACATTACACCTGGTAGATATACTCTTTTTATATAAAGATGTCTTATGTTCCGTTTTCATCAGGATGTCCCTAAAAGTTTTTCGGACTTAAAACCATTTTGATTCCATATTTGAATGCTAAAATGTACGTGTGAGAATCGCTTTAAGCTAGGGAACACCCAAGCATTTGAGGGAAAACCCTAAAAGTTTACTTTTAACGGGCAATAAATAATTATTTAATAAAAACGTAAAAAGTATATAATAGGCTTTGTAAAAGTTTCTATGATAGCTACAGAAACTTTTATAATATTGGTATTGGTATTTTTTTCTGATATGTTTGTTCGTTAACAAAATTTTCTGTAATTAAAAAATATGCGTTTTGTGCTTCTATTTGTTTTTAATCCCTAACCTTAACCTAACCTAACCTAACGCTTTTATTTCATTTACTGTTTGACCTTAAGAAACAAACAATAAAAGTGGATTACAACCATTTTTTCAAGTATTTTTCCTAGCATTTATTGACACTGTCCTCAAGTTTTTACTTATAAAATTAGGTTTTATATTCTCCTATTAGGACTGACTTTCTTGTCTTATCACAGAATACGCAAACTATGCATCACCCTCCCATAGATTGTGAAAATCAACAGTCACCAACGAGCTATGGAGATGGGAAAAATCTAAGTGATAAACAAACCCGGTGACGCAGTGAACAGAGCGTTGATCTTAGAGGCCAGTTCGTTTCGTTCCTTAGCTGGGGTGACATTCTTAGGTATAGTGTATCTCAAAGTATATCGCTTTGGCTTTTGACGGGCAATACCCCAATAAACCTTTAATGATTTATAACTTATTGTTATTGGGCAAACCTAGGAGTTCATAATGACAGGGGTTGGCCAGGTATAAATATCTCTTGACTATTAATATAAATACTTCTGCTAATATTTTAGTTGTAGTGTTGAATAACCGTTTTTACTGTGCGTTTCGAAAAGTTATTTTACGAGAATACATATAAGTATGTCGCGTCGAAACCATTTGTCATTAGATGCAAAACAGGTTGTAAAAAATGTGTGAAACTTTAATCAGTAGGGGACTTATTAAACAAGAAGCTTTAAAAGAAACCTGTCTACTTACAAAATCTCCAATATCGTCGATAATGGATAATTATTAATAATGAAGAATTGAACAAAAGAAAAAAGCGTAGTGATTTTCGATCTCACCGTATAGACAATAGTGATCAAGACCTAATAAGAAGGAAAATATATTGTCTTTATGAAAGCGGAGTTGTTCCTACCTTGGATAAACTGAAAACGAAGCTAGAAGAAGACGACACTAATATAAATATTAGCCGTGCCACCCTCCACAGAGTTGTTTGTAAAATGGGATTCAAATACCGCAAAATAGACAAAAGACAAGTAGTAATGGAATCGCACAGATTACGCACTTGGAGATTTAATTACCTTCAAGAAATTAAAAGATATAGGTTAGAAAAAAGATCCATAATTTACCTTGATGAAACATGGTTCGATACACACGACACAGTATCCAAAGGATGGGTGGATTCCAGTCAAAACTGTCAGACGAAAGCACCTTCAAATAAAAGAAAACGCATTACCATAATACACGCTGGTTCAGAAGACGGATTCGTCCCAAACTGCTTGCTGTTATCTGCATAGAATATTAAGGATTCTAGCTTGGATTATCACGAGGATGCAAGCGCTGAACTTTTTGAAAACTGGATTTAAAATTATCTTTTAAAAAATATTACAAACAACAGTGTTATTGTCATGGATAGCGCAAGCTACCACAGCCGTCTGCTACACAAAGCACCAGCTTCATCAAGTTCAAAAACTGAAATCCAGGAATATTTGTTAGACAATGAAGTCCTAAATTCATATGCAATTAAAAACAATATGTATGTGACAATTTGGCTGAACAGGCTGGGCATACTGTCTTACTTCTTCCTCCGTATCACTGTATGTTTAACCCCATAGAACATTTGTGAAACCAAGTAAAATCAAAGATTAGAGCGGAAAATGTTACACCTACTTTAAGTCCCAGTGTTATAAATTTGATAAAAAAATGTAATTACTAATATACCAGTTGAGAGCTGGAAAAATTCAATACAGCACATTATAAAAATTGAGGACTCTTACATTTCTGTACAAAACAACATAAATCGTATTGTAATTAATCTCAACGATGACTCTGATAGTAAACCGAATTAGATTTAGATATTTAGATAAAAATGTAAATACGTATAGATAATATAGTTATAAATTTATTTATAATTATTAAAACTTTGCATATATTTAATTTCTTAATGTAATTTTAAGATTATACCTACTAAAATAATAAATTATAAATCTTTATATTATTAGAGTCCGTCCCTAATGTTCTGCCCTTTAATACCTACTGATCCGCTGTTTTATTGTTGTTGGCAGGTATATTGGAGTACTGCCGTCAAAAGCCAAAGCGATATACTTTGAGATACACTATAATAGTTTTTAAAAATATCGTAAGTGGTGGCACTACCGCGTTGTCTAAAAGGTGCTGTGAAATGTAACTACTGCATGTTTTAGTGCTTGGCCAACGATGGCGGAACAGGGAAAAATATGTGCACATCTACTAAGCTGACACCCACGATACTTCAATAGTAAGGCATAAGCCTTTATGGGCTGACACAAGATAAAAAAGCATCGTCACATTTGGTCAAATCTTTTGATGAGCTTAAGATACGAAAAGATTGCTCTGTAGCAGTAGCACCCCCTGGAAGTCATCCTGTGAAATGTAGGAGGGGACAGGGCAGTTTAATATTAAACTTACAATTTTTTATTAACGTAATAAAAAGTTCCAACAATATTTTTCTAGTAAGTCAAATGACACTGCTGCTTTAGTTTACTTAACAAAATAAAGAAAGGTTTTTATATAATATTTATTGAACTGGAGTAAAATGCTCTATGAAGGACCTTGTGGCAATTGAATTATGAATTTCGTAAAAAAATAAATATAATCTGGGCCACGGTCAAAAAATAAACGATTGAGAGATTGAGTAAGAGAAATTTACTCTTTTAGTTTTGTAAAAATAGAAGTTTTTTTACAATTACTTTAAAAGAAGTAAATAAACTAATGGATTATTTAATATAAAATAATTATTTTTATCAAGATTATATAAAAAATACTAACTATATAGAGAAGGTTGCAACCCCCAAACATAGATCAAGGATTTATAAGGTTTTAGTCAGATCAACAGTAATTTGTAATGTAATAAAATTTTCCACATTATTGAGCCGGAACCAAGGGATCAGTTTACGTCTGGCAGTCTCGTTAAAAACTTATTTTATTGAAATAGAATAAAAATAATTTCGACCAGAAACCCTTAACCTATCTTTAGGGGTTGCAACCTTCTTTTTATAGTAAGCATTTTTTTATAGTCTTGATAAAAATAGTTATTTCATATCTATTATAGAAATTTTTATTTATAGAAAGTTTAATTTTCCTAATTGTTTAATAACATATATATTCTGGAGAAAAAGCCAAATATTGTTTTATTTTTTGGGTTATGCTGGTTGTTTTTAATATTTTTAGGACATAAACACTGTCGTCGGTCAAGTGGGATTTGGGCCTGTTTTCCCAGATAGACTGTGAGGCACTTGCTGGAGCAAGGCATACTCTGTATATAAAGTTCTATTATTATTTGGCTCACTTTATCACCGCTATCATTTACGACATTTTATTTTCGGACAGCCTGTATATTGCAAAACAATATATATATTTTTTGTCAATATTATTTAACCACAACCAGTTTAGGAATCTATATGGATATATAATATAATTAGATTGACACCCATTGACACCCTGTATTATAAGTAATCCTTAAACAACCGTATGTGTATCAGATATGTAGGAAAAATATTTATTTTTCTCTTAACATTTGTTCTTCTAGGAAAACCTACTTAATGGAATGCAAAACCGCACTACTTCAGTAAATTTATTTATTTACCAATTAGTACCATGACATTGTATGGCAAATTATCGAGATTCCTAGGGACATTAGTAAGTATGGCAAATTACTTTTTCAAGTATTTTTATTAGCAGAACGCATCATGACAAAATTGTTTAGAAGCACAATTTTAAAGTACGTTTTTCTCAGCCGAGCAACTAGCCAGCGCAGCGGCTTTTGGGTGGCTTAACCCTTAACCACAAAGGTGCCGTTTCTGGAACATAATCTTACATAACCACAGACTACCGGTCATTTTGACTGCCTGTCTTTTTATCATACGTGGACAACAAGAATTTTTTTACTATTAATGTATACGGATTCGTTTTTAAATATTTTTTATTTGCATTTAATACAGTTTTGAGTATTTTTTTAAAACAACAGTAGATATTGATAAAATTATATTTATTTTCATATTTTTGTCATATGAACCAATAAACATTTATGGACAAAAAAACTACAGCACGCTGTTTTTAATCATAGGAAGAAAAATTAACAATTTTAATTAAAATACATCAAAAAATTATTAAAAATTTGGTTTATAAGACTTTTTGTGCTGGTGTGTTGTAGCGTGAATGTAATCAATGTAATCTTAGGAACTATGTTTGACCATTTGTAGCAAGTTTTATCATTTTGGAAGTTGCCGTCACAAAATGTTTTTTAACTTTTTAATGTCATCTCCATTTTTTCTTTCTAATTCGTTGACCTCGATCTGCCATTTTGGCGAAGTACCCTCATACCCTCATATTCTTCATAATGGTAATTCTAATATTTTTCCCGTTTTGTAGGCCCCAAATGACAGTCCATACGCAATTTATAAATGTAAAGACTTTAGAAATAAATAAAATGTATATTTTATAATTGGTACGTAAACACAGACTACCCATAAATTTGACCGGTGTCGTACTTTAAACCAAATATTTTGCCTTGCTTTAGGCGGCTCACAGATAATTCATATGATTGCGCAATATTTCGTATTGTACAATTATATCGACCCTTTGTTTATATTGAGAGGTTGTAAAATATATTGTGTTCATCAAAAACAGTTTGATTTTTATTGTGCAATAGTGATTTATTGGTTTTGTTTCGAGTAAATATTGCACAATTATTTCAGTTTTTATATACGAAAGAGTATTTGTTTTACAAAAACAATTAAACAAATATGGGTTTATAAGCAATAGAAGAAGAAATAAAGGCTTTTTCTTCTTTTTTAAACATGTACCTTCTTTTCTTATCCATGTTTTAACCAGTAGTTACAAAATAAAACTAGTAAGATATTAAATATAGTTATTGCGCAAATATATTGCAACGTTTGGGGCCGACGAGCAATAATTATTGTATAATATTTGCGCAATAATATTAATCGTCTGTGGAGCCCTTTAAGATATGAACTTTTTAAGACTTGGATAATAACATAAAACTATGTGCCAGAAAGGTACATAGACGCATAAAAGCGCAAATGATGGGGATGCCCTGCCGGTTAAAACTACCGTGAGTACTCTGTGGTTAAGGGTTAAGCCCCAGTGCTAATGTATACCTCAGTGAGAACACAAGTTTCTTTCTGCCTTCTAAGTTTTGAACCGGTATATTGTGATGAAATTTGAAACAATATTATACATACATATGAGTAAGGTCAGCATTTGTTGTCATTTTAATTATACATTTTTTATGGTAAAGTGACAGCCGGGCGCACTTTAAAGTTATAAAAAGTAGGCATACGCACTCTTATAAAATAATACAAAATTCGTATTTACCATAGCTACTAAACTGTATAATAATATACAGGGTGTTCGTTAAAAAAAAACTTATTGAAGAATATCTTTTGGCCAACTGCATTTAGGTTTACTGCCGTCCTTAGTTAAAACGTCCTAACTATGTTTTTTAAAAATGTTGACTTATATGCATATATACCAGTTATTCTATACATTATTTATCTATTCTCTCAAGTTAACAACGACCTAACTTCATTGTGTATGTTGTGTCGATGAAGTTACTCTATTCTATTCTATTTTTTGTTCTTGATTCTGGACCCTTCAGGTCCAATTCACTAGCTCTCCCCTTCCGGACTATGCTTGCCAGGGCATCGTTGGTGGAAAATCTGGATAGTCGAGCTTGTAGCTCCCAGATATTCCAAAAAACAAAAAAAGTATTCTTTAAATTGATACAATGCATAAACTGACAATTGTCAAACCAAGATCTGCTACTGGTGTTACGTATAACCTTCACTTTCACTACTGACAGTTCCCATGGCACGCCCATCCATTTCCCGCCATTTGAGAAATGTGTGATCATTACCAAACAGGATACTAACAGCTTATAGGAATCTTCTCTCACAGTGCTTAGCTCCAGAAGAAAAATGTCGTCAATTTAGCGTGAATCTTTACTTGATCCCCGAAGGCAAAAACGCCCGTACGGTACCTCTAACCGCCACCCCGGGAAGAACTATGTAGTCCTCTACGAACATCCGTGTCCGGAGGTCAAACAAAGAGTCTTAGTGTCGATGAAATTAGAACGTTGTTACTTGGGAGAATAAATAAATAATGCATAGAATAACATGTATATAAGAATAACTTGTATATACATATAGGCCGACATTTTTTAAAAATTTAGTTAGGACGTTTTAACTAAGGACGGCAGTTTATTTTTTTTTATACAAAAATCTTTTTATCGACTTGGGGACTCTTTTGCTGTAAAAATTTATTAATATTTTCTTTTTTTATTAGTTTTTTTTCTACTTAGAATTTGGTTAACTAATATTGTACAGGACATTCTATTTAAGAGGAAAAACGGCATCTTTTTTAACTTTTTTCGTATTATCTAAGAAATTCAAAATAGCCAGTTAATGTATTTTAGCTAGGAGTATTTAAAAATAGTAATAAAAAGACAATTGCATAAAAAACAAAAGACTTTTGCCACACCGGTTGAGCTAAATAACTTAACACATAGGCAATGTGAGGAAAAGAAACAATCTAACGTGAATACCCGCATCTAAACATTTCTGATTGGATTAGTCACATACATTATTTTTTGTTGCTTAACTGGGCGATATTCCAATTCCTATTTGCTTAACCAGTATATGTTTCGTTTTGTAAATGAAATACTCCATTTATTATTACATTTTTGGGTTATATGGTCAATATGTCTAAGTGTTTTTAGTAAGGGTACAATAAGTCTATTTTTAACTGTTTTTAAGTTATTTACGCATAAACACATACACATCACATTTTTAGTTTATAATCTATACAAATATAAACAAAGGTAAACTTTGTAACTTTGTGGGTTTGTTTGTAGCCGCTAATCTTCGGAAGTACTAAACCTAACATAAAAATTATTTCACAATTAGAAAGGTACACTATTCAGAAGTGTCATAGGCTATATTTTACTATGGTTTAACAAAAAGTTTAGACATTAACGTCCAACGAAGTGGACACGGGTCCGCTAGTATTTAATAAAATAATATGCATATAAAATACCTGACATCACCTGCCATCACAATAAAAACTATACAGAAGCGTTAATAACCGTCGGCACCTTTAAAGTAGCGGGTACACAGTTTTGTGACCTTGAAGCGCTAATACACTGAGCAAAATGTCGATGGCATATTAACGCGCCTTACACTGCTAAAAATTTTAACGCATTTTAACAAGTAAACAAACATTAGTTTATTTTATTTCTGGAAATACCTATTAATTTAAAAAAACTTACAAAAAATAACAATGTATCCGTAAGTTTTACTTACATATTATTCACAAGATGTAACAATAAAATTAATTTTACACTTTTTAATACTTCTTCTTGTATTGTTTGTTTACAACAAGTAACAGTTAACAACTAACTTTTAATTTTTATACGTAAAGAACAGAAATAAAAGGTGACTCCCGTAAAGTCAAAGCTTGATTCGGAGAATATCGGCGCTCTCCGATCCTCGTATGGTTTCATTTGCCAGGCGTGTTTCAGACCGTATGAGACACGGTTGTTCTATGATGAGGGTCTTGTGGGACATCGTTGCGGTTATGTGTGGCCAGACTTTTACCTATACTACACTTAAATCTTGTAAAACAGGGAACAGAGAGTAGTACCTGTTTTATTTAAACAAAGAGATATACATACATAAAACAATAGACTTAGCCTGACAAAAATGCTTTGTATATTTTTAAAGGGATTTAAAGTGCTTTTGAATTTTTCCAAATTAATTTGCTTCACTTTCCTATATCACCGTGAAATTGGGCTCGGTGCGGTTATGTGAGGCCCGACCTTAATTAATCGCGCGGAATGCTACTGTCGCTTCTCTATTAAGGTTGTTATTTTCGGACCTGAAACTACAAAGTTATTAAAATTCTTACCTACTTGTGAAGGCAAAATCCAATATCTTAAGTTCTATTGTAACTTTATTTCAAATAAAAATAATGGATTAAATGATTTTTTATATCCAACTCTTTATATAACACCCTCTCAATGATACTAATAAATATGTAATATTTTAAAAATTTAATAATTAAATAAATTATCTATGTTTTTAAATATTTCCAATTGTTCAAATTTATTAATTATTACTGAACACTGATTAAATATTAGTGATTTTGTATTTATCTAAAAAATTATACCGTACCCATGAAAATTCCGTAGAAGCAAATTAATACATGGAGGAACTATGATACTAGTTTATAATAATATCGTCGGGTAAATGTGTTAACCTGCCAACTCCATTTTTAACGATTTTGAATTTTTCGAGAACCAGAAGGCTTGCTGCATCCGCGTGTAAACCTTCTAACTTTTCATTTAGAAGAAAAGTGGTCTAATTTACGATGCACGTATATCAGCTAACTTCTAATCGTGCGATAAGCAAAGATAAGCTGCTAACTCCCGCCAATTGTATAAAAAGGTGCCCTTGTTGGTTTAGCCCTCTAGAAAAAAAAGTTTTTGTGCACTATACTGTAAAAAGTATTCCTATTAAAATAGCCAGAGATAGAAGAGGGCGAGAAGAACCAAGTAATAGTAATCTTAAAAGTCTTAAGAAAGTATCAGTTAAGAAAAACAAGATTATGAGAAACTAAAAAAAAATACTGTTAGGTAATAAAAATTTCAATGTCACGTGATACCCTGTACGCATGTAGACACAAATATAAAAGGGTTTATAACTTATGAAAAAAATGTGGGGTATTTCATAAAAAAAATCCTATTATGGTAATGCAAATTTAATTACCCTGTGTATAAACATATTTTCTTAATTCAGACTTTTATTACTAGTTCATATACCACTTTATAGAAAATATCTTAACTTAACAAGTTTTGACGCTATAGAAGCCCGACGCACTAATGAAACACCCTGTATATTGTGGACTGGTATATTTTTAAAGAGAAAACACCTTCTAAGACCAATTTTTATACTAATAAATTAAGTGAAATTGCAATGAAGCACCAAAAATGGTAATGGAATTAATGCTGTTGCTTAAAAATTTAAAATATAAACGAACATTAATAATAATAAAAAAATTAAACCGACTTTCAAAAGATAAATAAAACTAAATAAAAATTTAAAAATTATAAATAAAAAAAAATAGAAAAAAAGTCGGGAATTACATATGGTATTAAAGTATAAAGAATGTTTGTGTACTTAGTTAATAACATTTAGTAGTTTAGCAAATTGTTATTACTCCACTTAACTTTTCAATTTTTTTTATTTATTATTTTTAAATTTTAAGTAAGTTTTATTTATCTTTTTAAAGTCCGTTCTTGTTAAATAAATATTGTTTTTATTATCAGCATTTAATCGGTGACCATTTACTAAAAAAACAGTTCTAGTACATTTTTCTTTCACGTAAACTTTAAATATAAGTTGGGTATATAAACGGAAACAACTTTAACACAATTATAATAAAACAATAATAAAAATCTTAACTATTACCTAAATAAAAACAACATGACAAATAAAAATATGTTTACATTACATCTATTAGAGGCAGCTTTGCGTGAAAAATAATACTAGTATCTTTGTCTTTCGACTGGGTTTTTGATGGGACCACCGGGCAAGTGCACTTTTTCGAATAAAGAAGAATTTTAAAAATCTGTCTATAATTGACGGGGTAATCGGTGTACAAACATAAAAAAAAACATAGGTATCGAACATATAACTTCTTTTTTAAAGTCGGTTAATAAAAAATTACGTGGAAATGTCTATTAATACATTTAATTGTAAGAAATATTCCATATCACATAACTTATTAACGGTTTTATTAAATAAAAGTATAAATTGCTTATACATTTAAGGATATGTACCGATAACCGATACAAATATGGAAATTGCTGTCTAAATCTTCTTTATCTAAACTTAGTTCACACCATTATGTATACAAATATTACTGATACTAACGAACAAAAATTATTTTTCCATGTAATAGCACTTTAAATCAGGAATTTATCTTAATGTTAAAATTATTAATAATATTATAAAAGCATACGTACATGAAAATCTAATAGCGGCAACTATTTTAAAATTTTCGTGAGAAAATATTTAAAGACCACTCCTGTACGTGCAAATATGGTGCACAGAGTGCTATAGCTTTATTTGTTTAGGTAATGTCAAATTGAAACTATTATTATTAAAAAACAAATTGTATTTTCTTAAAGTAGACTTAAAGCTATACTACCAAAATCAAGGAGATAATTGAAAAATTGTTAAATTGAGATGGAAGTCTTAAAAAATAGAAACGTAAATTAATAATTTTGTACAGAGTGTTTCGTTCTCGATAGTTTTACAGTGTATCTCGAAAACCGGTAAGGAATATCAAAAATTTATTATAGGACTTTCTTTTTTTTTCTTTTTTTAAAAAACAACTATGGTAAAAATTTTTATAGCTTTTACGATCCATCTCGGAGCTACAGGGTGATTTTTAGATTTTGCCCATTTTTATAAACTTCTTTAACTCGTCTGCTATTATATAAAGTTATTAAAAACTTAAGATGAGTTAATTGTGTAGTTTTTTTGTAAAATATTGTGGTAAATTTTCAAAGCTTACTTTTTAAGAAATCGTTCGCGGCAGTTCCCGGGGGACACCCTGTACTTGTAATACATTTGCCTTCATTAGTTGCCACGGGCGGACTAACCCTTACACAATGGTACTCGGGTACTAATCCTCCACAATGCTAAAACATCATTTTTTAGTGTCAAAAAATAAAAAATACATACTGCTTGAGGAAGCAGTTTTAGTACATCGGCAAGTAATAAAATAACAAAACAAGCAGTATTAGTCACGCATGTTACATGTCGGAAATTAGTTAGAATGTCTCTTTTCCTCACATTGCCTATGTGTTATGTTATTTAGCTCAACCGGTATATTTTAAGTACCATTTGCAACAGAATAACCTTACGTTTTAAATTCCCTCACTAAACAAAAACTTGTTTTTGTCGAAAACTCCTAATTTATCGACATCGAACAAGTGTACCTTTTTTTAGCTAATGGTTTAAGCAACCCAAAAATATATTTTTTATTTCTTTATAATACCGGGTGCAAAAATATTAAACACTATTGTGTAAGGGTTAGTCCGCCCCTCCCGAACCAATCACGGCAAATGTTTAAGAAGAATAACCTTTTAGGGAGTCTTAACTTGTATTTATCATATTAAAAAGAATATTTTATTATACCAAGTAGATACTATAAAAGTTATTTAAAAAAAAACGATTTTTAGGGGCGTCCTTTAAGGGCAAAAATATCTGTAAGGAGGGGCTTAAGTAAAACAATTTATAGGACCTTGTCGCATAATTTTACTGTGTTTCATATGAATCCGAGAAATTGCCCACATATTCTTGGACACCCTGTATATTTATTTTTTTAAAAATGTTGTGTAATGTCCTTCTTACTACCGTGTATTGTCCAATATAATAGCATGTTTTGGCGAATGATACAATATTTGGAAGGTAGGTTGCTATTTAATTTTATTGTGATAATTATACAGTGGTGCAAAATTCCATTTACTTTTACGTTTAGGGGGCCCCCATAACAAAATTGGCCCCAGGACCTCCACACGTCTAAATCCGACCTTGGGTAAAAGGGTACTTAAAGTACTTTTTGGTATAAAAATTATTTTGGTCACGTGGCCTAATATCAAGGGGGCACTAGCAACTTTTTTTCAAATGGAAAGGGGGTCATGTAACACCTCGTTTTAAAGCCCTTTGATTCTCTACTCAACGCTACTTTGTTTTTAAAAATCCGTCCAGCCGTTCTAGGCTTCAAACCGTTTGAAATTTGGCTTAAATACTGTAAAAACAATGCGGTTTTAATGACATTGGCTTGTAAGTAAACTGCTGGGACGATTTTAAAAAACAAAGTTGCATTAAGTTGAAAATTAAAGGGTCTTTTAAACGAGGTGCTACATGACCCTTTATTTATTTAAAAAAATAAACTTGCTAATGCCCCCTTGACACTTGATTTTTAGGTCAAAAAGTAGTTTAAGTGTCACTCTTTTACCCAAATAATTTTACCCGATCTCGATATCTTGTTCCATTCAAAAGATAAAGCGGGGGAGAACTTTTAATATCCCCACTGTATGCTTTGTAGAACTTTTAATCTATTTGTATTAACGTTTTTAATTAAATTTTTATTTTTTACCTTTATAACATTTCAATCATAGTGACGTAACTTTTATTTGTAAAAAGTTTAAGTGAATGAAACACATTTTTTTATAAATCGTAATTTTAAATTTTTTAAAATTAGAAATTACTTTTAAAAATGCAATATTGTTTAGCAACATTTTATTTTCTACGAAAATAATATAAATTTAAGTTTTTAAAAAGAAAAAAATTAAATGATAGAGTTCATAGCCTGAGCCAAAATAATGTTGGTACTTTAAATAAAAAAACATCTGCGCTTCGTTGGGGATATATTAACCTTTAACGTAAGAATAAAAAAAAACTTATTTTAATTATAACTTTGGAACTGTTGGTACATTACCAATAATATTTGGGCAACTAAATATCCTTATAATAAGACTTCTTTCCATATAGGTAAACGGCTATTTAGTAGGTCGGGCTTATACAGAGTAAAACACCTTTTTTCATTTTATATTTGCATTTTTGAAACAGGTGACAAATTTGACAATTTGATTTGACCGTTTGATTCCTTTATCTTTTTTCTACAAAAATATGAACTTTATTTAAATCGATATCCTTGACCGATTTTCATAAACTCGTATTTTAAACCCAGATATACCAGCATTTTGCAGATGTAATAAAATTTTTTTTTTTTTTTGAGGAACTTATTAAAATATGGTAAAATTATTAAAAATGATGTTTGTGAGCCGCTTCAAATAAGGTATATCTTTTTTGTACAAAAATAATGAAGGAAATTAATCGTCAAAGCAGATTCTTAAATTTGTCATCTGTGTTAAAAATGCATACATTAAACGAAAAAAATTGTTGCACCCTGTATAATTCCAATCTACTACTACTCAGTCATGAAAAAAGCACTAGTGTAGGGTTATTTAGCTGCTTAAATATCATTAGTACTGTGCCAACAGTTTAAAATAGATAAAATAGACAGACTGTATATCTACTCCTCATCCTATTGCAGTGGCTGCTCGTGCATTGAAGAACAGGGAGGCTAAAGTCATAAAAGCTATATAAACATAGAAAAGGTCGGTATTTTGTTTTTTAGGTACCGCACCTATTTAAATTAAAATACGTAATATTTCCAAAAATGCAAACAAGAACTGTGTATTGCCGCATTTATAGTTAAATTTATGGGGAGGCTAAGCCTCCCTTGCCTCCTCTGACGAGCCGCCAGTGTCCTATTGCCACACCTAGAGATGGTATATTAATTTGACCAAAAGTACTGTACGTAGGTGGCTCCATAAGTCTTGCAATACCGAAAAACAAACACGTTTGTACTTCCTTGATTGAGCGTGTAAATATCTTCTGACTCTGACAAGTTTATACATGTATGCCTTTTTGTTTCTCTTCTTGGTATAGTTTTATTAATAAAAGCGGAAAGTCGTAACAATGGCTTGTTTCGATCACCGCGATTTTAGAGTAATTTTTACTCCAATTTCAAACGTGGCCTATCGTTTCAGGAGTGCTATGAAGAAATGAATAATACTTTTAATGAAGACTGCCCCTCACTCTTTACCGTATTTCGTTGTTACAAAGAATTTCAACGTCGTAATTTTAAGTTAGATGATGATCTAAGGCTGGGTCGTCCGGTAACCAGCAGGACTCAAGAAAATATTGACGCTGTAGAAAATGTTATTAGAAATTACCAGCATCATATGTAGACAAATTCAGAAGATCTTGAATATTGGATCAACAACACTCAATTCGATTTTGCACGATGATTCTAAAGTAAGGAAAGTGTGTTGTGTTCCACATTCTCTCAATAAAACTCAGCAAGCGGCACGTGTAAATTGGTTAAAAAAATGCTAAAAAAATATGATTTAGGCCGATCAAAGGACGTGAATTCAATCGTCACAGGTGACTAGACATGGTTATACTATTTTGACGCTCTTAGCAAGTATAAATCAAAACTATGGGTATTTGAAGATGGTCAAAAAACAAAAATCAGTCAAGAAAAGAATGATAGCCGTTTTCTTTGCCAGAAGGGGAATCATCAAAAGGGTAGTGCTGAAATCACAGAAGACTGTTACTGCTACCTGGTACACAACCATCTGTTTGCCTAAGATCTTAAATGTGTTAGGAGAGTTGCGTCCAGCACATCGAGCAGCCACAACTATTAAATTTTTGACCCAATCTGGACTCACACTGTTAGATCATCCTACTTACAACCCGGACCTCGCGCCCTGCGATTTTACATTCTTTTCAATAATAAATGGCCAGTTTAAAGGACGAAGATTTATAAATGACGAAGAATTATTAGGTGCTTGGGATGAAGCTTGTAATTATATTACAAAGGATCAGTGGAATGACTTTTTTTAATAATTGCTATGCACATGCAAAAATGTATAAATAATGATGGAATGTATTTTGAAAAATCTTAATAAATAATACATTTTCTGCAAAACCTATGGAGCAACCTACGTACATATTTAAGTTTATTTTAATACACTAAATAATGATAATTTAAAGAGTGGAATTCTCCAGTATTTAGATATATCTCAATTCCACTTAGGGATGCACAAAAGGCGACAATGTGCCAGAAGGCTTTGCGGAGAAAGAAAAAATTCGGCATTTTTTATTGATCAACATATGTCACTAACACTGTGGGTAGTAAGTGTTTTTACTTTTCATTCAAGGATCTATGACGGCGCGCGTTGCTTAGTATATAAATTCTCATGGTGTTTATACCCATCAATAAAATTTTATAACTTTTATGGTGTTGCTTTATGACAAAGTATCTCGTCACTTATAGCAAATGTTATTGTTAATAAAACATTATTTTTGAGTATTGCAATTTTATAATAGGTTTTTAAAAATGTGTAATAATTGTATCGATTTTGTGGTTTATCGACTATAAAAACATTTGACTATTGTGTTTAGTTGCTTCCATGTTCGATGTTACAACTTGTACATCTAACTTTTGTTTTCTGACAAAAAGGCCTCTTAGTTCATATATTTTTGAAATGATTTTGTGCTTCCTGAATTTTAGATTTACTCCAAGGTTTTATATATTATAACTTTAGAGTAAAATAAGGATTGATCTTGTTCGTAATATTTTAATTTAAGGAATTAAAAATCAAATTGTTTAAAAACTAATTAAACTTTTAGTTTTTATATAAACCTTATACTAGTAATAATATTTCAGTTAGAAGCGAAAAAAAAACAACATTGCTTTTTCAATGTTACTAATT
Organism: Listronotus bonariensis; assembly: GCA_014170235.1. Classification (NCBI taxonomy): domain Eukaryota; kingdom Metazoa; phylum Arthropoda; class Insecta; order Coleoptera; family Curculionidae; genus Listronotus; species Listronotus bonariensis. Next base: position 13,637 of record JACEGR010005966.1, on the reverse strand, counting down.
ACGTAACGAAATCAATGCTAATCGTGATAAAGATCTACAAAGAATCATAATCCGGAAGAAAAAGATGCTTACTTGCACTTTTTAAAGTCGTTCAACCCGTTTGGAAGTTCTCAGTAGTTATTTAAATTTGTGTAGCATATTTTAAATTATAGAAGTACGTTTAAAGCAAAAAAGGGAAACTGTTATGTATAAAAAAATCCAAGGAGTCACGGAAAAAGATGTATTTTATAACTATTTAAAGGTTATATGCCAAAAAGTAGCAAACGGAGTATCATTGTACTAGCCTTTAACTGGTGACGTGGGGCCTAAGAGGCCGAGCGAATGATGGGAAACGTGATTTCACCCCTTTCCCCGCGCGCCCCGCATTTGTACGGGTTTTACTGTTTTATTATGTCTAATTTACGTATAAAAAGTATGGTAAATATATCTAGTTATTATATATTAGGATAAAAGTCAGTACCCGTAACATAATTCTACCAAATACGACTACCAATGTACAGGCCTGAGAGGCCCCACGTCACCAGTAACGTTGTAAAAAAACCACATCACCAGTTAAAGGCCAGGAATGCTGTATTCTATACAAATAAATTAAAATACACCGGGTGTCCCATTTAAAATAATAAACTTTAAGTCGTTTTCGGCTAAACTGGCTATAACATAAAACAAATAAATTTATGAAATATTTCGCATTTAGGTGATATATCTAACACGCAAATTTTATTTTATTATTTTAAAAAGTTAAAAAGTTACAAAGGCTAAAGACACCAATTATTTAGGGTACGTTTTCTTGGAAACTACTGAACCGATTTTAAAAACCCAAGTCGGTTGGGAAGGAATTTTAAACCCTTTAAGATAAAGTATCACTTTACCCCCTTTTCCATTTATTCTTTCTGACGTTTGTGTTGGGGGGGGTGATTAACAAGTTAATTTTTAAAACAAAATGTGTTTTCCTAAAAACTAAAATTGTCATGTTTCGAGACTTTTTAATTCGTTTACAAATAATGGAATTGTAGAGGGTGGCTCGTTTTTGTTGGAATGCACTGTATATTATTATTTAGGTATACAATGAAATATTTAAAAAAGGTTTTTTAACGCAAGATTTGTTTATTTTTGTCTAACATTAATTTCTTTTTAATTATTTTTACATTTTTGGCTGACATTATAAATACTAATAATAATATAAACTAAAATGAGACAGGTGTACGCTTGCCTTTATAATAGCTCGCTTGATCCTAAAAAATTGATCTTATGACCGATACGATTTTAAGAATACCTTTAGTAAACAATAGCTTAAATCGATGTTACCGTGACTTAACAAAAAATGTTTTCTTGTTTAGATTATTTATAAAGATAATAATATAAAACTTTTTTTTAAATAATGTTGGCGTTTCCCTGTATTTTTTGTTAACTCAATAATAATGCATACCACACACCAAAAAGTATATGAAGAATATATTAACATCAGGTATATTATTTGTTGCACTTGTAGTTATAGTGGCGTTGCGGGAGCAAAAATGGGCGGAGGCGAATCGTATTGGCAAGGTCCCTAATCTTTGCCAATAGGTACCTATTTTATTTTACAGATTATTAAAACAAACAACAATAGGTCTTCAGGTAAAGATTTACACATATTTCGTCTTTTTCACGCTTAATTTTTTAAAACACATAACTATTAACACACTTAAGCACAGTTGCCCCCTTTGCGAGGTCTCTTAGGCGCAAGGCTATAGACGACCACCCACATTGCCTACGCCTAGGTATGCCACTGTTTATTTACCAAGTGCATGAAAATACTTTTTTACTTAAACTTAAGGACCTTTGATAGCACGAGCCAGGCCAATAAAAGGGGACGTGGGTGGGGACGTGGTCTCAAGTTGTCGCGAATAGGACCGTGGTTCGGAACCCACTTTAAGCTGTAGATCTCGTCTGGCTGACATCACCCAGACGTAAAAAGACAATACGCACAATAAGCCGGGTGGCTTCAGGGCATGGGTTGTCCCGGCCCTAGGCTAAGGTCTAAGGTCTAACCCAATTCCAATTGGACTAATTGATATCTTTTCTGCCAAAAAGTATCGTCAAAAATTCATACTCAGGTATGGTAAATGGTCTTCCATTAAAATTTTATGATTCTTCTCTATTGAAAAATCCTAGATACGTCTACATAATGTGGCAAACATAGCAAAGCAGTTTTAACTTTTTTTTTTGTCAGAAATGCATTTTTACAAAAAGATTAAATATTTTTACTCAAATCAAACACATTCAAGTTTTTTCCCTGAAGTTGAAAATTAGGACTAATAAGTTTTTTAAAGAAATCTACCAAAATAGGAAAGCTTTATTAAAAATAACTTGTCGCTAAATTCTGCTGAACAATTATGACTATTTTTATTTTTTTATTTATTTATTCACAAACAGCACACTACAGAATTAAAAATTCTAAATGGTACTATCTTCCTATAAAACGCTATTTCACTTTTCAGTTCGTGGATACGCTTGACAACCTTACCACATGATAACCATCTGGATTATATGTTTAGATTCCATATCTGTACAAAGCGCAGCGAAAATCCTTAATTTTAATGGCCTTGATTTTATGTAGTAACCTACTTCAATAACTACTTTTAAAATAACTACTTTCAAAACTAAGTACTTTCAAACATGACTTTGGCTTTATTAGTGCAAATTCCAACACAATTTTCCATTGCAAATTCGCCACAACGATAGCATTATTTGTGATCTTAAATAATTGGTTGGCTGTAGTTCTTCCTTCAATAAGTGTGCAAAACCGTAGTTCTTCACATATTGTGATACTCTTACAAACAGGGCCGATCCTAGCTGAGGGTGAAAAAGTGCATTGCACGTGGGGACCAAATTTAAGGGCGGCCAAATTATTATCCAACAATGTAGAAAAAACCGTGCATAGTAGGCCTATCAACATCTTTAACGCCGCAATCGCGAAACGCTAGTGAATTTGGTCAGCGAATGATAAAACAATTATAATTCGATAGGTCAATGTTATTTTATATGTATCCTTGTTTTAACCTATTAGTTTTTAAATAAGGACAAATATTATACTTAATTTAGGAATAATGAACAAATGTGTAGGGTACTCTGAAATTTATAATAAAAACCTTATTAAAATGTTTTAAATTTTTATATCAACTTTTATATTATAAGCCTATAGAGTGATTTTTACTACGGTTTGTATTTTAAAGACGTTTTGAACGCAGCACTATAAAGAATAAAATATTTTATTTAACCTAGAAACCATAACCCCTAAAAAATATAAAACAAATTTGATAACTTTTCTTTTGCTCTTTAGGGTGTTATATTTTCGGTGGTTTTACGGAGTATCTCAAAAACCGTACGAAATATTAAAAATATAATTTAGAAACCTCGATTTTTTTATGAGAATACAACTATCATTTAAACAGTTCACGACAATTACGATCCATCTCGGTGTTACAGGGTATTTTTAAATTTTGCCTTTTCTACAACTTTCTTTCACTTTTGCTATAAATTCTATGAAAAACTTTTAATAGGTTAATTTTGAAGTTTTTTTCCTAGAATATTTTAATGAAATTAGTTATGTTCTACGCTGAGCCGTTTTGGAGAAAATTATTTAAATTATGTTTTTTCTTTTGGAACACCCATTACACGTATTTTTATTAATGCTTATTATGCTCTCTTTACCATTACCAATGTTAAAAAAATATATTATCTATTATTTTTATGCTATTTATTATTAGTATATTGCAAGTTGTCAAACTACATTCAAAAAACTGCATATTATTTTTTAAAGCTTTTAAGGTTATAAAAATAAATTTAAAACATAAAAAGATTGATTTTTAATAAAATATATTGTTGCAGAAGTTTAACAAAAAAAAATAAAATAGTTGGTGAAAAAATTTTTTTATGGCTTTGGGGGTATTTTTTAAATTGATTAGATCATATTTATCTGAAAGAAGCCAAATTGTCAACTTTAATAGACAAACATCGGGAGCTAAATGTATTACGTCTGGTGTACCACAAGGTTCTGTATTGGGACCACTTTTTTCTTGTTATATATAAATGATTTAATAAAGCTGTAAGAAAATTAAAAACTTTAAAAAAATGTACTAGTATTTTAAGTAGTATGTATTAAAAAAAAACAGAGGTTGCCATTATACAAGCTGTGTCACTAATTTTGCGGTTATTTTTAAAAATTAAATATAGCCTTGACCATAATTTTTTAGGCAACTCTATGACAATACCTTTGTTTAAATACTATCTTTAATATAATTTTTTTATCCGGTAAACAGATTGATGAAGGACGCCTGCTATTCGGATCTCGTACTAATTACCTATTTATATTTTTTTTTCAACACAGTCATTATTTTGCAGCAAAAACGTATGTTCTTTCTTTTTAAAAAGACAATTTTATTATTTTCGTAAAAACTTTGCACTTATTTATTTAAAATTGAAAATCCTGTGTATCAACTTTTGTAGAAATATTACCTAAATAAATAAATAAATTTATTTTAAATTTCAAACTCTTTTAAGTCAATAATAATATTAATTTTTAATACCTTTTATTAAATTCGTTGGTAAACTGAAATTTTAAATAAGGTGACACATAAACAAAAAGAAGTACCTGATGGCGGGCTTTATGCTAACTAGAACCATATTTTTGTCGTAAAATATTTTAAAATAATTTCAAACCACAATTTCGTCATTTACGCCACTGTTTATAAAGTTGCAAAAATGAATGTTTTTAAAATTATTTTATTTCATGACGTCACTTACAATTTAAAGTTGTTTACAACAGAAGTTCATCTATTTTGTTTTAAAAATTTAGTTATTATGTTATGGATTTTATACTGTTTCATCAGCTTAATAACAATAACCACCATAAGAAAACATTTACCATATAAACTATCAATCCTTTTAGAAACGTTTCCCTGCGATGGTTTTAAAATACTTTCAATAAGTAACATATGTGACGTCATTACACAAAATAATTTCGACGCGAAAATAGAATGATTTTAAATCATTTCAAATAATTTTATTTGAAAATATGGCTAAAATCTTTTGACTTAGTTAATGTCGCCTTTATTGTTACATACACTCCCATAGAAAGTTACTTTTTTTAAAACTTTACGTAGTAAGTACCATACTGGAGTATATTTTCTTTATGATAACAGTTAAAAAAAATAGCATTTTTTTAACGATCGTAGGAAAAATAAATTCATGAAGGATTTTAACCAAAACAATAACTAAGTCGAATTAAAAAAAAGTTACTTTTTTAACATTTTATGTAGTATACTAGAATGTACTTTTCTTTATGATAACGATAAAAAAATCAGCATTTTTTATCGGTTGCACTAAAACCCTTCAATAAAAATAAAAGTAAAATCTGCGTGGCCCCGCATTTTGGTAAAATACATATTATATATTTTAGCCGCTTATTGTATAAATATGTATCGGTACATTTATGCAGATATTTCTCTGCTAAATCGTGCATGTATGCGTAGTAGTATTTGCCATAAAAAAGTGCCTTAAAAGGACGTAAACTGTTCTTCAATCTGCTGTGTGAGTGTATTTTAATCTAATAGGCTTGAGTGTTACAGTTAGACGGACTTTACATAGAGTTATCGTGACATCACTTTTCAACGTAATGACCTTTTAACAAAATTAGATGGCTTGTAACCCGGCGCCAGTGAAGCGGAATATTCTGTACAACACTGTCCTATCACAGTTTCGTATCGAGTTTATAAACCATGAGAAAATATTTCTCTAAAAATCTTTGAAAATACTTAAATGCAAATGTTTTGAATAATACATTTTTGTAATAATTTCCTACTAAGTAAATAACCCTGTGGAAAAATAAACACATTAATTATAACCCTGTGGAAAAATAAACACATTAATTGTACTACCAGTGGCGTAGCGTGCCTTGGCGGGGCCCCGTATCACAATGAGTTAGGAGGCCCAAAAAAAAGGTTGGAAGACCAAAAAGAAGTCCCCACCGTCCCCTCCTTGCAGGGTCCCAAAAAAAACAAAAAAGTCCCCAGTTTCCCGTCCTTGCAGGGTTTAAAAAAAAAAAAATGAAGACCAAAAAACAAAAAGGTTCCTACTTTCTAATTTTTTTGCTTACACACATTTGGGGGCCCCTACAGCCTCGAGGCCCCGTATCATTGATACGGCTAATACGGCGGTAGACTAATCGTCAATAAATAAAAATGCCACGGCGGCGTTCTGTTTTCTCTCACTTTTAATTATTCCCCTTTTGTTGTTGTTCCGTTTAGACAGCAATAGTTGCCTTCCTTATTTGTATGACGCTTGTGGCTTTTTCACTATTGAATAGATCTTTAGCTACGCTTCTGATGTATACTACTATACATACTTTACTGAGGGGTGAATAGGGATGCTGGGCGGGGTAAAGTAGTTAATGATTTTATGTTGCTGTATAATTTAAAGAAATTATGAACTAGCTCACTTTATTTTTTTGTCATAAAGTCCATATTATATTATGGCCCACTATGTAAAATTTTAAAATTAAAAACATCAATTTAGGGTCAATAAATATAAAATAACTATTAAGTACATTTATAAAAAGCTCTTATCTGCTATAATTTAATAAATTAAAAATATACAGGGTGTTTCATTAAAAAATCATATGTTTGGTTCGTATCTCGAAAAATATAAAATATTAAAAAATATAACTACACCACTGGATTCTACGTAAAAATATTTACAAATATTAGTTTTTATTTTTGTTCTAAGTTTTAAGACAACTGAAATACGAGAAGGGTCCAAAAATGGAAAAAAATGAATTTTGCTTTGTATGTCAGAAACAAAGAGGGCCATGAAAAATCTTTTAGTACCATCTTTTGTTCCATCAAAAAGTAGCAGCACTTCGCGAAAACTGCAAGTCTCTATCTCTAATAATAACCAAGATACCCTGCAATTGCAACGAAATTCGAACACCCTGTACATAAAATGTAATAATAACTGTATATCTTGGGCATACTTTTTTAAATGCACTTTCTTTAAAAGCATTAACCCAGGGTCATTCCTAGGGTGACTGGCACCTTGTGCAACAAACTTTTGAACATGTAAATTGATTTGATGAAAGAAACGCTGAAACACGTCAATTGATTTTAAATTGTACGCATTTTTTGGCAATAAAATAAAAAAATTTCAACCCCTTAGCTGCAACCCTCCCCAACTTTTTTTCAAATTCAAACCTATGTCCTGTATGGGCTCATTGAAACAAATGGAATCTGACCATACCCTTTTTTTAAACTTTTGTGGTTACTAGGAAATGAGAAAAAACTATTAAAAAAAAACGTTAGAAATACCTACTTAGTGCTATCTACGGGTGAATTAACGTAACAGATGCTAAAAATGCCCACCACCATCTACTTGGCAGGCTTCTAGGCGAGGGTAAAACCCGTCTATGGAATTCCGAATGGCCTCAGCCGGAATGTTATGTGATTTCACTTAAATTTTGTTTTTTTAGATATTTAATATTAGCCGGCCTATTTTGATAAACCTTGTCTTTCAGATATCTTCAAAAAATAATCTAATGGCGTTAAGTCTGGTGATCGTGGCGGCCATTCAATTGTACAACGTCGTCCAATCCGGCGTCCTACAAATATTTAATCGAGATATTCTCTGACGTTAATACCAAAATGTAGGAGAGCGCCGTCCTATTGGAACCAAAGTGTTTCAGTGGGGATATCTGGATCTGCTTCATTGGAAAATATAACAGCTAAAGCAGGCACTAATTTAAAGCGTAAAAAGTCTAAGTAGCGTGCAGCTGTAAAATTTTCCTCAAAAAGTATGGCCCCAATATTCTGTTGTTGATAATGTAAATGTATGGGCAACATTTACTTTCTGATGACGCTGCGTATGACCTTCGCATATCCAGTGTGGGTTTTCCTGACTCCAAAATCGATAATTGTGCCTGTTTTTTTTATTTATTTTATTTTACTTTATTATTAATCCATTACAGAGTTTCCTCCCAATAGTATGAGAAAAGTGTAAGAAAATGGTATATAAAAAATAGTATAAATACAATAAAAAAGTATAAAATTTAAAAAATATAAAAACTTATATAACACCAATACAATATAACAGACCGTGACACCTTTGGCAGTATATACAGACATAATAAAACTAAAAGTGTAACATACCTCCTTAATTAAAAGACTTTCATTACGTATATGTTCAGCCTTAAGGCAGCATCACCTGTAAGCATGATGTGTTGCCTACCCTTAAACGTTGTTATTTGCAGTTTAAACAAAGACACTATTGACTTTGCTAAAAATAGTTTAAGTTTGATTTTGATATACGTTAGAACACGTCTTTTGTTACTGTTGAAAATAGATGTTTTTCACTAATATTCTTTTCTCGCATTTATTTACCTCGACGAAAAACCCTAAAATAAGTAACGGAAATCTCTCTGTTACACTGGCGCTCAACGGTGGCCGTCGGAAAGTGATAAAATGGCGAGAATGGTGGTGAAATTCTTCAAATTTTGGTAACGCGCCCGGTCGAACTTCGCTGAAAAACTCCCGTTGTTTTGATTCGCACCGTTTGGTTCTACGTGGGTAGAACAATTACCGGACTTTTTGCAATCAAAATACACTGTGGAATTTAAGTATTTGGATTCGGTCGGACATTGGAAAATTACCGGACTTTGCCGTGCAACGCCCGTCGTCGTTTTGATTCGCACCGCTTTGCTTCTACGTGGGTAGAACAATTACCGGACTTTTTGCAATCAAAAAGACTGTGGATTCAGTAAATTTAAAGTATTTCGATTTGGTAATATTTATCTAGTGTTTTAAAGTGTGTTCAAGGCTAACGCGCTGTGTTTCCCCAAATTTCATCAACATAGCAACAGTCAGTGACCTTGACCTTGAAGATTGGTAAATAAAAGTATGAAAGAAATCAGCATACTGTAAGTACATGTTTCAATATTTTTTAACGACCACGGACGAAGAAGTTTCAAAATCTGACCTACCAGTAGTAAGAAGTCCGTATTTATTACGCTCAAATAAACCAAATCCTGCAAAAATGAGTGTTACTCTTACGAATGAACAATTCGAGGCGCTTTTGTCGTGTATAACTGTGACTGCTCAGCAGTCGGGGCAAGTTGTGCAACAAGCCCCTGTAGTTACCGGAAATTTTACTAAATGTAGCTCCAGATTTGACGGTTCGAAAGACTCTGATGTAAAAGCTTTTATAGACGCGATTGAAATCTATAAAGACTGCATGCAAATTACGGACGATAACGCGCTAAAAGGACTGCCCATGCTTCTCGATGGTTTTGCCGCGACGTGGTTTCAAGGTGTAAAAGCGACCGTAACGACGTGGAATGAGATCATAGACTTACTAAGATCAACTTTCGGTCCGTGTAAACCTCCATATCGCGTGTATCGAGAACTGTTTTTGCAAGAGCAAGACTTAAAGACAAAAACCGATGTATTTATTTGTAAGGCACGTGCCATTCTAGCTCAATTACCTAGTGGAACTCTAACCGAACCTATTCAAATGGACATGGTATACGGTCTTTTACATAAAAGAGTTCGGGAAAAAGTGCCGCGTGACAAAGTGAACTCTTTTCAAGAACTTTTAACACAAGCTCGCCTAGCTGAAGAAACTTTTGACAATTCGGATGATCGTAAATTCGTGGAACAAAAAGACAAAAAGCGTTTTTCGTATTGTAAAATTGCGGGACACACCATAGACGAGTGTCGTAAGTTAAAACAACATAAATCTACTGATGCACATACGCCGAACGTTAATTTAGAAAAATCATCGATCACTACGAATAGTACAAAGCAGGTTTCATCTGTATCGTGTTATGGTTGTGGTAACCCAGGTTTTATTCGAAGTAACTGCCCTAAATGTACTAAGAAAAATACCACAAATAAAGATTCTGCTATGGCCATTGAATTTTTATGCAGTTCTTTTGCGGAAAACGCTTCTAATTCGCGCCCTTTGGTACAAATCAACATTTTAGGACACAATGGTTATGCTTATATAGATACTGGTGCAAAATCAAGTGTTGCTGGGTCAAGGCTAACGCAATTGTTACTTAAACATAATGTTCCATATACTGTTTCGAATGACCTTGACATGACTCTTGCTGATGGTGTAAGCAGAAAGATTACAGCTTATATTTTTTACCTTAACATTATATTACAGAATAAAACTATATATATGCGTTTGTTAGCAGTACCTGAACATGAAAATAGCCGCACCCTTTTAGGTGTTAGCCGCTAACATGATTTTAGACATACCAAACAATTTATATTATTTTGCTGAAAATCCAAATGAATGTTTCAATTTTCTTTCCGAAAGTGAAGTTTCAATTCCAGTAAATACCATAGATTTTGCCAATTTACGAGAAAATGAAGGATGTTCCCTAAATGTAAAAGAAAAAGAAGAGCTGAATACCTTACTGTCCAAAAATAATGAAGTATTCGAACCAAGCAATAAGCCCACTCCATATGCCGAACACTCCATTGTTTTACTTGACGATAATCCAATATCCGTGCCTCCTTACCGCATGTCAGAAGTCAAGAAGCAGCAACTTCGACAAGAATTGGACAAATTACTAGAAAGTAGTACGATAGAAGAGTGTGAGTCACCATATGCTGCTCCAGTAGTTTTAGTGCCCAAAAAGATGGTGGAGTGCGCCTGACAGTTGACTTTAGAAAACTGAATGCCATCACGAGGAAGGTAAATTGGCCATTACCAAGAATAGATGACCTTCTACATGAAGCTAAGAAAACAAACTATATGACCACTCTCGATCTAAAGAGTGGATATCACCAAGTGAATGTAAAACCTTCGGACAGAGACAAAACTGCTTTCGTTACTCCTTTCGGTACCTTCAGGTACATTAGAATGCCCTTTGGTCTTTCTACGGCCCCTGCCACATTCCAACGTTTAATGGATCGGTTTCGATCTGGCGTTCCTGATGTTTTCATGTTAGTTTATCTTGATGACTTAATTGTCATCTCTCCTACTTTCACCCAACATATTAATGACCTCCAAAAAGTATTTTCTAGACTAAATCTATTCAAATTAAAACTCAATCGTTCCAAGTGCTCTTTCTGCTGTGATTCTGTACGATACCTTGGTCATATTATTTCTCCCCAGGGTATTCAACCTGATGACTCCAAAGTATCGGCCATCATGAACATGAAGCCACCTAAAAATGTTAAAGAACTTTTAAGTTTCCTACAAACCTGCTCTTGGTTTCGTCGTTTTATCGACAATTTTGCCCAAATATCAAAACCTCTGTCATCCCTAACAAAGAAAAATGCACAATGGCAGTGGGGGAGTCCCAGTCTACCTCCTTTAATAAGCTAAAAACTTTGTTAAGTACAGCTACCATTTTAAGACAAGCAGATTCAAGTTTGCCCTTTATCCTACGCACAGACTCAAGTGGTTATGCACTGGGGGCATGTCTACTCCAGGGGAGGGTGAAGATGAACGTCCCATAGAATATGCCTCAAGATTGTTGACCCAAGCTGAGCAAAATTACAGTACCACAGAAAGGGAAGCGCTTGCCATTGTATGGGCAGTGCAAAAATTTAGAGGATACATAGAAAATGCAACCGTTCTCGTTCAAAGTGACCACCAACCCTTAAAATGGTTAATGTCCCTAAAAACTACCTACCGGACGCCTCGCAAGATGGGCTCTAAGCCTGCAAGCATATGATCTTCGTATTGATTATATTGTTGGAAGAAAAACGTGGTTGCTGACACCCTATCAAGACCACTCACGAGAGGATTCTGAAGAATCTATCAATCTAGTTACTGTAGACCTACCCACCAAGTCAGCTAGTGATATCAGAGCTGAACAGTTAGCTGACCCTGAGCTGAAGAAGATTATTGACGGATTAGAAACATGCACTACTGGAATTGACTTTAAGAAATGGGCCGAAAGAGGTTACAATATGTCAAACGGAATATTCTACCGGTATGTTCCTGAAATTGATGAAGAAGAACCGCAACAAGTAATAGCCTCAAGCCATATTTCAAATATTTTGAATGAATACCATGATTCTGAAACCGCTGGACATTATGGCATTGAACGCACTTATCAGCGCATTGCGCGTAGATATTACTGGCCTGGTATGAGAGGAACCATTTCAGAATACATTGGCAAATGTATTGAATGTCAACGATATAAAGTTTCCAACTTAAAGCCTGCAGGACTCCTTCAAACACCAGTTCAGTCACAGAGATTTGAAGCAATTTCCATAGATCTATTCGGGCCACTCCCAGAAACTCCAACTGGACATCGCTGGATCTTTATTGTGGAAGATACTACTAGTCGATGGACAAAAATATTTCCCTTACAAAACGCAACAGTGGAAGCCTGCGCTCGTTGTCTAATAGATGAAATTATACTTAGATATGGAGTTTGTAGAAGAGTAATAAGCGATAATGGTGTTCAATTTGTTGGAGCAGTTATGCAACAAGTAGCACACTGTTTAGGTTTTCAGCAATGCCTAACACCTGTATATCATCCCGAGTCTAATCCTGTCGAAAGAAAAAACAGGGATTTGAAGACACAACTTGCTATTCTTAGCAAAGAAGACCACATATCTTGGCTAGATAAGTTACCCGCAATTAGATTTGCCATAAATACAGCCAAATGTGAATCTACTGGTTATACACCCGCCTACCTTACTGCACTAGGCGTGAATTGAGGACCCCAGATGATGTCAATAGAGATATTAGAGCCATTACTCTAAACGAGAACTTTGTTTCCCAGATCACTCCTTACCTATTAACCATAAGTACCGTCCTAGAAAATGCACGTGAAAAGCATGAACAGAGTCAAGATAGACGTAACCACCCCAAAGATGAAGTCAGACGTCCATTGACTTATCAAATTGGTGACAAAGTTTTAGTCGATGTGCATGTGTTGAGCAAAGCAAGTAACCAGTTCACATCTAAGTTGGCTCCGAGGCGTGATGACCCTTATGTTATTCATAAAGAAGTAACCCCTACTATATACTTAGTTGCTTCTATGGAAAGTCCTGATGTCCCACTTGATAAATATCATGTTTCGGTCTTAACCCTGTACCGAGACCCAGAGGGAGAAGATACTGTGCCAATCTGCCCCTTACGCAAAAGAGGTCGACCACCCACTAGGAAGACCAGCTCAAGTCCTCCCAGTGACCCACCGGCGGAAGAAAATGAAGAAGGTAATGAGATGCCTATTGGTGAACCTGAAGAAGCGGAAGTCCGAGAAGATGGACGCAGAAGAAGAAAACCCACTGTCCCAAGATGCCCTTGTTGTACATAGATCCATATTGTGTTGCCCCACCCTCGAGGACGTTAGTGTGGTGCAAAGGAGATTGTAACATACCTCCTTAATTAAAAGACTTTCATTACGTATATGTTCAGCCTTAAGGCAGCATCACCTGTAAGCATGATGTGTTGCCTACCCTTAAACGTTGTTATTTGCAGTTTAAACAAAGACACTATTGACATTGCTAAAAATAGTTTAAGTTTGATTTTGATATACGTTAGAACACGTCTTTTGTTACTGTTGAAAATAGATGTTTTTCACTAATATTCTTTTCTCGCATTTATTTACCTCGACGAAAAACCCTAAAATAAGT